>QVIE01001779.1:0-93105 GCA_013387415.1 Panellus pusillus
TTTGAGCCCCGTCACAGAAATTTCGCATCTTTCGTCCTCCGGTAATTCACATTCGGAGCTCTCGGCGGACCAGCATGTCCCCAGTCCGTTCGACTCGGAGAGATCGCGCTCTTCTTACGCCCTTTCGTCAATTTCGGCAGCGCTTCCGCAAGGCGCTTCGCCTGCTGCTACTCCAGGGTCCGGATCGTCGTCCTCAGCCATCGGTGCCGCACGGCCAAGGATGGCGAGTATGCTGGATATGCAGCCCTCGCGCCCTGATCAGCCGATCCAGCGAAGTGATACTTGGTGGCGGCGATTCGCAAGCAAGAGTCTGCTTGATCGGCGATCGTCTCGCGGGTCGGACGGGCGCGTGGCGGTACCAGAGTTCAAGGACCCTAATCCGCTACCGCAGAGGCTGGGCTTCGTGCAGGAGGAGACGTCGAGTGTGTTGAGGGAGCATTCAGATGGCTCCAGAACTAGCGCAAAGGCGTTGCCGATGTATTTGCGGAGCGCCCATGGCAAGTCGATGTCGTCGCTGCAGACGCAGCAGACGGCGGACTCGGCCGCCATTGAGCGGATGGGCGGAAATGTCGATGTTGTGCGCGAGGTCACCGATACAGCGGGAGCACCAGCACGAGAGGGAGCGAGATCGGCGGGGGGGTGTTGACGAAGGGAGTGCGGTAAGGCACAGTTGGCAGCCTTCTTTGGGCGAGGGCGCCGAAGAGGAGATCTACGCCTCGCCGGTGGAGATGGTGCCGATGGTTCCTGCCTCTGCGTTTGCTTGACGGGTAGCCCCAGTCCGCCAAGGTCCGGTTCGCCGCCGCCTCCTGCGCAGCGCCCGCCACTTTCTACCGCTTCCTCTTCCCCAAGTCATCGGGCTCAGCGGGGTCAGGTGCCGTTGCAGAGCGCGTGCGGGCGTACGAACGACGTATGTCGCAAGATGTCACGGCACCGCCGCAAAAACGGCCGCGGACCAAGAAACCCCACGGCGTGAACTACGGGTTGTTTACGCGGCAACCGCTGTTTGTGGCGAATCCAGAATCATCATCGACCTGGAGGGGCAGCGGAAGGGGATCTAGAATGCGACTGATTCCGTGATTAGGCGTCTTTCTCATCTCATCCTCGGCGTACACAAGGGCACTCACCACGAAGAGAGCACCCGCAGGTCATTCGAGCGTCTGAACAACATCGAAAAGGCAACCTGGCAGCTTCAATTCGACCACCGCGGCATCAAGGACGAGGCGCAACGTGAGGGCACCGCGGACCCCGGTAGCCCGCCAGCTACGATGCGGCGGACTGCTCGTCCGTTTCAAAAGATCGTCGCCTCGCAGATCGAGAAGAACCGCCGGGATCGTACGATCCGCGCACGCCTGCACAGGAGCGAGCTCAGGAGCAGACCAAGAATGAGAAGCGCGAGGACCTCCTCAACAAGGTCATGCGCAAGCCCGTGACGCCGCAGCAAAAGCACCAGCGCGGCAAGAAGAGCATGTCTTCTGCGTTCATGCAGTTCATGCGGCCGATCTCCAGTGCCTTCGGAAACGAGCCCATGCACCCTCCGGGCGTCAAGCGGACCGCGGAGGAGTTAGACTTTGTTCCGAGCGGGAAGCCCGCGCTTGTGGTTAATCTCGTCGACGCGCGCGTCGCACAGTTCATCAATAACGAACGGGCCCACGTCTTCCAGCTCGATGTGGAGGATGGTCGTCACTACATCCTCCAGGCGATCAGGAAACGAGAGATGACGCAATGGCTCGACACCATCCAGCCCGTTACGCAGACGACCGCGCTGCGACGACTTACCTACCTCGGACATCTCGCTGATCATCTGCACGACGGGCTTGTGTCTGCGTCGCGCGATCCCACGGCTGGTATGTGTGCCTTTTGTCCCTCGACTTGCGCGCTGATCGCCTTGCAGTCTTCGGCGTCGATCTCAGGTAACTACTGGAACGTGAAGTGGGGGACGAGAACATCTCTGCGGGCACTCTTCCTTCGGTCATCGAGCGCTGTCTTTCAGAAATCGAAGTTCGGGGATTGGTGGAGGTCGGGATATGTACGTGTATCTTCCATTCGCGCCTTTCTTACTCACGCTGTGGTAGACCGGCACGCGGGCGCGACGTCTGTCATCAACGCTCTCAAGGACGCCCAATCGCGGTAGGAGTCGCGCTTTTGTATACGATTGTCAAGAACTTACCATTTGTCGCAGGCGAAGACCCGATCGACTCGTATACGGATGTCCATACCGTCTGCGACCTCGACAAGTCCTGGTTCCGTGTCCTTCCCGAACCGCTCTTCCCCGCGTCGGCCTATCATGAAGCGATCGAGATGATGCGTGAGTTTCTTATTGGCGGCGTCCGCTCTCTTCTGACGTATCTGACCAGAGCTCGAAAACCTCGAGGAACGACGAGCGTCCATCGGAGCCGTCATGCACGGTCTTCCGCGGGCCAACTTCGATCCTCTCAAGCGGGTCGCGGAGCATTTAGATCGATATATTTCTAGCCAGTGAATGAGATCCAGGGCTGATCTTTGGCCGCAGAGTCGCAGACTTCGAGGAGTACAATTAAATGACGGTCAAGGGGCTTGCCATCGTGTTCAGCCCGAATCTGCTGCGCGCGCCTCCAAGGAACTTTGTTCTTAGTCTGGCGAATATGGGGCATACGCACAAACTCGTCAAGACGATGATTACGCATGTATGGAGCGCAGTTCCTTTTCTGGATTTGGGATATTGACGATGCCGACTTGTAGTTCCATATTATCTCCGACGAGGATGCGGAGGGTGGAGATTCCGATGGGATGGATAGCGATGAGGACGGAGCCGAGGCGGGGGAAGACGAGCCGCCGTTTCACATGGATGACCCCACGCCGCTCGAGGACGTCGCGGAGGCCGAAGAAGACCAAGAATCGCAAGAGCGCCAGTCATTACTGCGGAGGTCGCGCAGAACCCGATGGACTCCATCACTCTCATTATACCCTCTCGCCCTAAAATGTGCTTTTCATTTTCCTTTCTTTTTCATTCACAAACGGACTTGATTGCACGCGCTGTTTTGTATCCCTTATTCATTGCATACCATACAACTACCCTTCTCCTTTTAACAACCTCTTGTATCCTCTTCTGTCGCGTGTAGTATTATGATATTTTCGCGGTAATGGGATGACCTTGCTTGGGATTCGAAACGAGACTGACTCACTGAGTCTAACTAACAGTCGACTGCGCCACAGTGAAGATTTGTATATCGACGACATGGGGATGCGAATGCACTGTTGAAGCCTTCACCTTTGCTTCACCTTTCCGCTTGTCCTTCAAGCCTTTGCAGTTGCACCGATACCGCAAGCGTTGCTGCCGGGTCCCTGTCGACAATTGCCTTCTCGAGCTTCTTAATCGCACTCTCTTTTTGTTCCGTGCGTGAACTTGGCCGTCTTCCCACGAATCGGGAGAATACTCGAGGCGCGAGACGATTCTCCCTGTCGTTCCGTTCAGGCTATCTCCTCTGAAAACTCGCGGAATCTACAGCTCTTATTTGGGACGCAATGCAATCATTGCAATGATCGTGCGGCGCAAGCAGAAGTTCCTAGTATTACGGTGCCTAACTGGAGAAGAACTGAGAACATGAGAGTGCTGCAGCGATGGTGGATGTCGTTTCCATCGAGGTAAGTGCATACTCCTGCAGCGCGCTCTGGATTTGACTACCCCTTCTTTCTTACTATCTTGCGTGTCAACTTCTTGCAGGCTGAAGAACGGCCTATTCGTGACTGTTTCTTGGCACACGCTACGCTCGCGTCGCTCACGCCGGCCATATAGTACGCGCGCGGTGCCCGTGATCCGCGAGCGGTCGTCGACATAATGTGCGGCTTCGCTTCCCTCGCGCATTTCACGATTGGCTGAATTGACCACCAAGATGGCATGGGACCGCCCACTCCTGCGGGGCCCATGGATTCTTCCGTTCTCTCGGCCGTCGATTGCACTTGGCTGCTACTTATCCGCTCTCTTGAATGTGCCTCTGCCGGTACGACGACGCTAGGCGCTGCGTGCGACCTGGGCAGGCCATCAATCCCTGTCTTATGCGATGCATCCATCGCCACGCTCATGTGTCGTCCAATTGTCAAGCCATCCTCGTGCGACACTCTACTCCATGAATGGCCTCCGTCATCGGAAAATACTCTACCAATACCGTCTGCCGTCCCAAACCTCCGACCTCCGATCGCCCGTCCACGCACTCTCGCAAGCTAGCTATGTGTGTAATACCTCCGCCAGCTTAATACCACCGGCATCCACCGCGCCCGACCCACCTTCCGTGCTGAAGCGGAGCACGAGTCCGGCGAGCATGGCGACAGTTGCGTCAGAGATGAGATACGAGTTGTGCGGGCGAGGAGGGTGCGGGAGGTGTTCGGCGGCGCAGAGTGATACGATATGTAAGACTGGGCAAGGCAAAGATCTGGAGTGATGTTGAGATCGGTTGCAGGCGCTGGTACGTTCTTTTCATCCTTCTCATCGTCGTACATCGCGTGTTCACATTATATTATCGCAGTCGTATCTGTCGCCTTCCTTACCTGAGTATAAAAGGACGACGACGATTTCGCTCACTGCTTGGGAGATTAGAACGATGCCAAGAAACTCCATGTCGTCGGAGTGTTTTGCGTAGTCATGTTGCGGGACTACGCTTGACTGAGGCCGCAACATGAGTACGAAAAACACTCTTGAAGACCTTCCAGCCTACGAGTAGCTCAGATGCTCATGGCCCTCGGTTCCTGAGTTCCTCCACCTCTCTCCGAACACTTGATGTACTGAATGAGAATGCACTGTGTGTGCTGGTAACGCCGTTGTCCCTCCCCCATATCACCTCACCGCTGTTGACTCACTGACTACCACATGGACAATGACTAGCCTTCCTCAGGCTGCTCACCTGCTCCGATCTTGGAGCCGTAGCATCTTTCGCCTGGTCCAATTTGGAGGTCAGGAAAGGCAGTCGCAATCCATTGAACTAAGCGAGCTCACTGACCGTTGAGTAAATGAGCTCAATCGAATCGGTTGAGCTCACTTCAAGAGTGTTTTGTGTAGTCATGTTGCCACCTCAGTCGGAGTCAGTCCAGCGTTGTCCCGCAACATGACTACACAAGTCTACGCAGCTCCCTTACTTATGTTGCAGGCTTCCTCGCCGGTTATGCAGTGAAGAACAAAGGAGCATTGAGTGCGGGCCTGCGTAAAGCTGTTGCTCACGTCATATTTTGCCATTGACCTCCTCATCAAGTGGACCAGGACTTGGCCTTATGATGGGTGAATAAGCACGTACGCACTCTAACACATCATCCTTTTCAGTGACACTGAATTCTTCCAGATAACTAGAATCGGTGGAGACCCTACAAAAGTCACGATATGGGGGCGAATCTGCCGGTCAGCGACTCTGTATGTATGCCAGCGTCTCTCTCTGATCAGTTTCCAGGTACTGGCTCCGTTCTGCAACACAATGTTGTCGCCAACCCGGGCAGAATAAGACCCTCGTAAGGTAGTAGTTTCGAGCAAGTACTGGTATAATCCCTCGAAGTTCGAACAGTCGAACTTGAAAGAGCCAAGCGAGGACATAAGTATAGCCAGACGGAACCTCTGGTAGAATCTTGATAATCTGGATGATCTAGTAGTGACCGCTCGGTTGTCTGATGTCCAACTAGATAATTGCGAGCGTAGCGAGCAATTCTACACTAACACGTGATTGCAGAGGGTGAAGCCAGGCAACAAACATGAGTAAATTGTACGAAGATTTGATGGGTCGCGCAGCGACCCATCCAAATCAAAAGTTGAAAACATGCTCATTTCTCAACTTCTTGCTTGATCCACCGGGATATGCATCTCCAGATACTCAAAGGACATATCTGTAAACTTAAAGCTCAGATATTGCTCAGATACAAGCAGGCCAGTGAGGGGCATCCCGGGCATGCCACTGTGACTGTCACAGAACAACCACCGTGACTGTCACAAAGGTGGCCTGTGAAGTGGAATGATGCTCCTCGCTGACATGCTTGTATCTGAGCGATATCCGAGCTCTAAGCCTCCGGGCTGGTCCTTTGAGTGTCCAGGAATGCATATCCCAGTGGATCAAGCAAAAGATTGAGAAATGAGCAAGTTTTGGATGGGTCGCGCAGCGACCCATCAAATCTTCGTAGAATTTGCTCATGTTTGTTGCCTGGCAAGAATTGCTCGCTTCGCTCGCAACAAACTGGCACTGATTTTGTAGGATTGTATCAATTCTCATCGTAAGCGCCGTTGGGCACTCGAAACTGGCGCCGAAAAGAGTTTTCTTTTTGGCAAGGCTGTAAACAATGGAACCTCGAGGCCTCAACGTTCACAAATTGGCCATTGTTCTCCACTGAACGAGTCAAGTCGAAAATTCAAACCATTGAGGCAGTGCGCATCTTGGCGGTTGCCGTTTTCGGTGTGGTGCTGTGGAAATTCAGCACTGTGTAGGCCCGCCGAGGACCCCTCGTATCTCTTTCTTCTCCTCCCGCCATGTCCCACGATGGCGATTCTACTACCTCTCCGCCCACCATAACCATCGACGTTCCAGAGCTTACGGTTACGACGTCCCCGGTTCAGACTTTTTCCCCAGCTAGCGGTCTTCTGTCGCCCCTCACGCCAACCGTTCGTGGCTCTCTTGATATACCGAGCTCTCCTTCGATGGACGATGGAGCGTACATGTCCGTGCCACCCTCTCCGACGCTCTCCAATCATTCCTCGGCCCATTTCCAGACCAGTCTCGCCCTCCGGGACAATAAACCAGAGTTACGGGAGCCCAGTTCGCTTCTATTGCCAGATTCTCCCCACACACACCGTAGGAAAGGCAGCGATGTCTCGGACATACTGAGCGATGTGACCACTACTACCGAGGTAGACGGTCCTACGCGACCCCAAGAAGAGCTGCGTCACGTACGTTCAAACATGACTAGCATAACGCGCGTGGGCTCACGTTCTGCGTCGCGTGCTAAGAGCGATGACGCCCCACCTGCTGTATCGGAGAAGGGCTCGCGACGCAAGAAAGGCGCAGGACCAGAGCAGTCCAGTCCTCTCGAACTAGACACCACATTAGACCCAGCTCCGTTCCGTTTTCCCCCGGATCAACTCGCTATGATGCTCGACCCTAAGAGACTGGAAACGCTCGAGGAAATAGGCGGTGTTGAGGGTTTGCTCGAAGGCCTTGGAACGACCAGTGACATGGGTCTGTCTGGAACTGGACTGGGCGATGGCAGGCCAGGGGCGGGGTCTGGTGCATCTCACCGGCACGATCCAGAGAAAGGTCAAGAGACCGTCCCGGCCATCACGCTCACGGACCCGGAAGGAGAAAAGTTGACGGACTGGAATTCAGCAGGAGCGTTCGCTGCGTCGCTGGATGTACGGAGGCAGGTCTATGGCGCAAACGTCTTGCCGCGCAGGGCCACGAAGTCGTTACCTTCGCTGATGTTTACTGCTCTGAAGGATAAAGTCCTGGTAAGTTCTTTTCTCTATGCCATTTCTAACAAGGATTGACTACGATCCAGGTTCTGCTTTCTGTTGCAGCTATAGTTTCGCTTGCACTGGGCTTTTTCCAAGATTTCGGAACACCCCGAACGCCTGGGGAAGGCGCCCGCGTTGATTGGGTAGAGGGCGTCGCAATCATGGTCGCCATTTTCATCGTGGTTTGTGCGCCCGTACTTAACTCAAGTCCATCGTTGATTGCACTGCAGGTTGTTGTGGGTTCCGTCAACGATTGGCAAAAAGAGCGCCAGTTCCAAGTTCTCAACGATAAGAAAGAGGAACGTGGGGTCGCTGTGATACGAGGCGGAGTTGAGACGATCATCGACATCAAGGTTCATTCATTTCCAGTCCAACCGTCTAACTATCGGTCTGATCGGTACACAGCAAGTGGTTGTGGGGGACATCGCTCTGTTGGAACCCGGCGAGATCATTCCCTGCGACGGTGTTTTCCTCAGCGGTCATAATGTCAAATGTGACGAGTCGGGTGCAACGGGAGAGTCTGACGCGATCAAAAAACTCTCATATGACGAATGCTTGGGACTAAGGGGCTCTGACGCAGGCGCCCATACAGACTGTTTCGTGGTCAGTGGCAGCAAAGTATTAGAGGGCGTCGGCAAATACGTTGTCGTCGCCGTGGGTACCAAAAGTTTTAATGGCAGGATTATGATGGGTATGTTGATGTCTTATCTGCGATGCTGAATCCACTGATCAAGGTATCTGGCAGCACTGCGCGGAGACGCTGATAATACACCACTCCAACTCAAACTGAACAGTCTTGCGGAATTGATCGCCAAGCTTGGCAGCGCGGCTGGCCTTATACTTTTCACGGCCCTACTCATCCGATTCTTCGTTCAACTTGGCCAAGGCGAGCCGCACAGAACTGCCAGTCAAAAGGGCATCGCTTTCGTCAATATTCTTATCATTTCCGTTACTCTAGTAGTCGTCGCTGTGCCCGAAGGTGCGTGAAGGTTTCTTCTTGAGCCCTTCGCAATGATAACATCTTTTCAATCAGGCCTGCCGCTGGCTGTGACCCTCGCTTTGGCGTTCGCTACCAAGCGGATGACGGCTGAGCGACTGCTCGTGCGTATATTGGGCTCGTGCGAGACCATGGCAAATGCGTCGGTCATATGTACGGACAAGACCGGCACGCTGACGCAGAACGCTATGATAGTGGTCGCTGGCTCTGTCGGGCTTCACGCTAAATTCGTCCGTCGGCTTGAAGACAATTCGCAGCGTACGAATGCCAACGAGAGTCGGAAACACCCCAAAGACTTTTCCCTCGACCGGTCTCAGCTCAACACTGCGCTGACTCCTCAGCTGCGCGAGCTCTTCAACGAGGCCATTGCGATCAATTCCACCGCTTTTCAGGATGAGAATGAAAAGGGCGAGGTGGTGTTTGTCGGCAGCAAGACTGAAACCGCGCTACTCCAATTTGCGCAGGAGCTTGAATGGCCATCCTTTAAAGCCACCCGCGACAGGGCCACGACCATACAGATGATTCCATTTTCGAGTGAGCGCAAGGCGATGGGTGTCGTTGTGAAGAAGCACAGTGGGCTGTTCCGACTTTATCTCAAAGGAGCCAGCGAAATACTCAGCAAGAAATGCGTGGCTCACGTCGTAGTCCACCCAGACGCCGGCGAGGCCAAGAGTTCCTCGGAGGTTATCGAGACGGCGGACCTGGACGAGTTGGCTCGAGACAACATTACTCGCACAACTATCTTCTATGCGAATCAGATGCTTCGTACTATCGCTCTGTGCTACAGGGACTTTGAGTCGTGGCCCCGAGAGGTGTTGAGCATGATGAGCAGAACGAGGTAAAGCATATATATAACTCACGCCCGATTGAGTCGCTTAACATACCATATTAGGTCTCATATGAGGATCTTGCACTCGAGTTGACCCTCATCGGCATCGTTGGTATCGAGGATCCGCTTCGTCCCGGGGTCTCAGAGGCGGTTCGGAAGTGTCAATCGGCCGGTGTAGCCGTGAAGATGTGCACAGGGGACAACGTCTTGACGGCTCGTTCCATCGCGACACAGTGCGGAATCTTCTCCCCTGGCGGTGTCATCATGGAGGGTCCTGTTTTCCGCGACTTGAGCCCGGCCGAGAAGCTTGAAATCGTGCCTCGTTTACAAGTGCTAGCCCGCTCTTCTCCTGAAGACAAGCGTATTCTCGTGGAAACATTGAAGCAGCTAGGCGAAATTGTAGGTGTCACTGGTGACGGCACGAACGACGGACCGGCCCTCAAGACCGCCAACGTCGGGTTTTCCATGGGCATTGCGGGCACGGAAGTGGCCAAAGAGGCATCGGACATCATTCTCATGGACGACAATTTCGCTTCCATCGTCAAGGCCATCATGTGGGGACGCTGTGTCAACGACGCAGTGCGCAAGTTCTTGCAGTTCCAGGTTTCGACCAACGTGACAGCTGTTGTGATTACGTTTGTTTCCGCCGTTGCTTCAAACTCGGAGACTTCGGTTTTGTCTGCGGTGCAATTGCTGTGGATCAACATTATCATGGATACTTTCGCGGCCCTGGCCCTTGCGACTGACCCTGCGACTGAAGCGCTGCTTGGACGTAAACCCGACAAGAAAACTGCGCCGTTGTTTTCCGTGGAGATGTACAAACAGATTTTATTCCAGTCAACGTACCAGATCATCATCACTCTGGTCTTCCATTTTGCCGGTCTCAAGATCTTGGGCTTAGACAATAACGCGCCTAATGCGAATGCGACGAAGAACGACCTTACGGTGCAGACTCTGGTCTTCAATGCCTTTGTCTTCGCCCAAATTTTCAATTCGGTCAATTGCAGACGTTTGGACCGCAACCTGAACATTTTTGAGGGATCACTGAGAATTGGTACTTCACTGTCATCACGCTGATTGGTCTGTCTTTTTTATTTCATCTTTGCTCGCGTAGACTCACTTACGTTGTTACCCAGAAATTGCCGTGCAGATCTTGATAGTCTTCGTCGGAAGTTCCGCATTTCAGGTGACTAGGATCGGGGGTCGCGAATGGGGCATCTCTCTGGCACTGGGCATCGTTTCCATCCCCCTCGGTGCTCTCATCAGGCTGATGCCTAGTGCTCCGTTCGAGAACCTGTTCACGCGCTTGGGTCTTTTGGGACGTCCCGAGGTCCTTCCTACGACTGCTCCAATAACCCTGACAATGTCGGATGGCATGCTATCACACGGGTTCGCGACAATCTGGGCACGTTCGCCAATGTTAGAGGCGGACGTGTGCGTTCCTCTTCCTTTGTAATCAAGAGCCGTACTGCTAGGCTGAGCCAGGAGAAAGAGCGCCCGGTGTAAGACCCTCATTCGTGTTCTCTCCGAACTGATCTGACCACTCTTTTCAGTTCCCTCTTGGCGATGGCGCCGACTTTGATGATGGGCACGATCGCTGCCAGCCACGCGTGGACACCACCACCCTCTGCCGCCAATCAAGGGTCTCTCTCAGACCCGACCAATTCAGATCCTTCGCGGTCATCCGCCGCTCTCTGGGAGGGAAAGTCGCTGCAGTTACATCCTGGAACAGACCCAACGGATCCATTATACCAGCGTTTCGGAGGCGATCAGCAGGGCCATACATAGACAGACTCCATTTAATGACCACTTCATTGTACATGCACCTACACACGAATGACCGTAATTTACGCGTTAAGGCTCTGACTTGTTCGTAGTGCGGATGAGTCTGATGACGTTCTCGTATATTGTGAAGGTTATGCCTCCACTCAGCTGCGTCCGTATTAGGACATTGTGTGTGCACACAGAGTAGGACCCACGACAAGCCGTGTCAAGCGAGGTGTGGTGCCGGTCCAGAATCGGAGAATTCCTTCTTCCGTGAAAATCCGGTACACAATGGAAAGAATTCCTGTACTGCGCCCTGGCTTCAAGACTTTGCATGCGCGTTTTAACGACACTAGAACCAGAATCGGTATGGTGATGCAAGAAATATGTGGAACAAGTACTCGAGTGGCATGGCGGTGTATACCGTCACAAGCCCTGCGATAGCTCCGATACCAAATGTTATGGTGCTGGGCAGCGTCTGTCCAGGCCTCGCGGCTCCTTGCACGAACTGCTTCAAAGTGAAATAGGTCGTAAACCGGACGGCGGAGTTTGCGCCTTGACGCATCATCTAGATGGAATGAGGGACTGCAAGTGACGTAGAGGACGTGCTAACCACTGGGAATAAGCCGCGGTATATTTCCGAAATGCCCTCTTGCCGGACTACTGAAATAGTGCCGTGGACAAGGCCCCGATACTGAGGATTGGGGCGCTTTGCGTCGTCGATAAGCTTTGTCCTATTGAGGTTCAAGACGCGTAAGTGGATACAGAGGAGGTTATTCTCACTTGATTGTCTCTGAAGGTGTAACCGCGAACACGGCTTCCATCATACCAGCACCCAGCCCAGCTGTAGTCAGATGAGACCATGCGTCTGACCCTTGGAAGCGAACACACCGAGAAGACTGCCGGGTGGAAGAACACACCCCCAGCTGTTCAGAGGTGCAATAACCCGCTCAACATTCTTGCATCTCAGTACGCGTTTGACGACCCTATTTCCGAAGTAGGTCGGTCCATTCAGGACTGAGGACGTTCATTGCTTGACTTCGTTGGAGCCTCGAGGCCGGTGTGCCGTGACATGGAAAGGAAAGGAAAGGAAATGAATTTTAACCGCCGCGGTCCCAATGAGGAACAGGCGGGTCCCGTTTCTAATACATCGGCATCATGTGTATCTAACGGACACTCGTACACTTTACCGCTGTGATCGCCTCTACCTCGAACCCACCCGAATACCATCGCCGGGCGAAGAACTGATGGAAGATAACGTCTCACGGACTCCATGAACGAATGCGAATGGTGAGAACAGGTACCAGTTACGAGTCGCGGGGGGCCAGAGGGAGATATAGCACCGTCGCAATGTAGCGATCGTGTGTGTCGTACACGGCCAGAACTTCTGCCACGTATTTCGCCAGCCTCCCCACGATCTTCCTCACAGATAGAAGCCATTTCAGGCACTCGTATGCGCCCGTTGGGGACCATTTTCCATCGAAACCTCCCACGGCCCCGTGGATGTCTCGTAGGAACGCCGTACGCAGGGTTCGCAGCTGGGGGTGTCCCGGGCATACGAGGAGTGCATGAGCTTCGTCCTCTACCCCAATGCGACAAAACCGGCACAGACGCAGCTCCCGCGGTGCCGCGGCTCTGTACCGCGTGGCGTACCGCAGCCGCTCCACGCTGAGGTTATGGTCCGACAGCATGAGGCGTGTCAGGGCTTTTCGGTGCGCGGGTATGGGGATGTCGAGATAGTGGCGCCGCCGTCGAGTTACCAGTCCCAGGTGCGTGTTGTCTCCGTCTCTTATGCTCTCCACCCGACCTCGGAGCAGGTGAGTCCTTTCGAACGTATTGACGTCCCGCTGCAGGTCGCTGTCTATGACGTCTTCCACCCGCCGCATGATCTCTATGACGCGGTCGTCATTCATGAGATCGTTCTCAGTCACGACGATCGGGGACGAGAGCCGCTGGAGCATAACAGCAATGTCGCCAATCCAGCTCGCCTTGCCGTCCCGGAAGAGTGAGAACGAGTCCATGAGTGCATCGTATACGAGGCGCGTGTCCTTGTCGGGCAAAGTCAGGAGGTAGCGAAGGCGGGAGAGTGCTCGTAGCAGGCGACGGCCCTTTATGGGTAGTAGACCTGTCTCTGTGTATAAAATAGCAAGCATCGACGATGAGTTCAGCCCGAGTAGGTTACGGATAAATGATTGCTGGATTTCCATATGCTCTTCCACCAGACTCGCGTCAATGTCGAGGGATATTTCCGCGCCTGAGGTCAAGTAGCAATCTACACGGGCCATGTAGAGCTGTATGCCCTCTTTCGCCGGCAGGGATCCGAGGTGGGATTTGACACGGGCGAACGTCGCATTCGATATTTTTCTTGCTTTGGATGCCATTTCAATGTAGTGTTCTGCAAAGATGTTGCGGTGTGTGGATGTAAGCCAGAGTCCCACGTATTTAAAACGCGGGACAATCTTCAAGGCATTGTCTCCTACGTGAAAGACAGGGAGGACTGATCATCGATCGGCACTTAGCGCTTAGCCTCGATGCTCCATGCCAAGCAACGCAATTTCTTTCTTCCTTCACCACCATGAGCTTCTTCAAGAAGGTCGAAGAGACCGTCGACAACCTCCCGGAGGGTCACCAGCACGCCCGCAACGAGGTTATCGGTGTGTAGTGTATAACAAGTGCTTGGAAACCAGATACCGACGCTTGGCATAGGCATTATCAACCCCAATCGTGGAATTCGTGTCCTAGCGATGGAGTACATGCACTTAGGCGCGAGTAGGCCGTCACGATGACCTCGAGGACTTCCCGAAACCGGCGTTCCTCAGCGGGACCGTGCCGTGTAAATTTACCTTACCTTACCTTACCCAGACATTCGCGACGGTCAACACGTAAGACCATCACCACTACTGTCACAACCGAATGGCCACGTCAACGGCGAACCTTTCTTTTTCTTCTGCGGTACACCCTTGCTCCTTCCACGAAAGGTGAGGTCTATACGTACCTCTGCGTCGCGTCATGATGCCATGCGCTGGGTCTTACCGGAGGCCCTATGGTGGAATCGCGGCGCGTCGCAGAGGTCTCCCTGTATCACGTTCAGAAACTGATCAAAAGCAACGTTTTCAGGCTGATACAAGGAGGGGGCGACCCAGCGCGGTGGACGTATGTGGCTCCTTTCCTCACTCACATTGCCTCACATCAAGTCTCTCAGGAACGCTTGCCTCGGACTACGGAAGCAGGCACGAATGGGGTCCCACTGCACTCGGTCTGGGACCGCCTTCGCGGCGTGGCAGGAGGGTTTCGTGTCCATGCCACGCTCGGATCGCCCTGTTGAGGTCATTCATGCTGATTTCGACATGAAGGACGTCCTTTGTCCAGCGCTAGAGGAGGCTGACCAGTGCTTAGTGTCTCACGCGTTTGTGAATGCGGGCGTCGTCCTTGATCCTGCGGGTGCCGCTGCCATTGATAAAGATGACGGCGATGACATGTGGGAGGACGAGGACGAGGGGTTTCAGTCGTCCGTCCCGTCATCACTCTCGGCCGCTCCATGTATCTCCCCAGTCTCTTCAAGGCCCGCATCTCCTGCCCCCTCTTCATCCCCACCCCCAGTAGCCTCCGGATCGTCCCCACCCCCTCCAGGTTCGACACCCGCTGTCCCCTCCTCATTCCCTTCATCTTCGACACCCAGCCCTGGTGTGGAGAAACGGAGGCGTGCAGACGCCGCCAACAAACGGCGTTCGAAGCGTCGTCAGCGGAATGCGCCCCCAACGCCGAACGACCGTGGCCCAAATCTGCGGTACTCTCAGACGCACCGGGACCTGTCCCCCGAGGCGGTCTCTGCCTGTTTCCGGTGGGGGAGCCTGGGTCGGTGGGGCCCGACGTGGGATACGTCAGCAGGTTTTCACAGTCTCACAGCTCGTTTCCCGACAATACCGCCTGGTGCGATGGAACGGGAGGTAGGTGTTCTCAGTCTGTCCTTCACGCCGATCACTGACTCAGGTCCAGGGATCCCAAGCCCATCCTCGACGTCCATGGGCGGATCAACGCCGTCCTTCTCGGCAGGCCGGATGACCCAGATTGGGACTCGGTCGTGGACGACGCTGTGCAAGGCGCCGGAACGTTTCCGTGGGAGAAGAGACCATGGAAATTCGGGAGACCACGATGAACCTCCTCGGGCCCGACCAAACGCGCTCGTCAAGGCAGAGGCGGACGCCGGGGATCCTCTCGCGGCATCCGACTACGGGGTTTGGCTGCAGCATGGCATTCGTTGCGCCTCCGACCGCGCGGGCGCCAGGGCGTAGCTTATTCAATCTGCCACATCGCCCGCCGCAACGGCGGAAACCAAGTCTATGGCGCGCGCACTGCTCATCGGCTGGTACACAGACCACTTCCCAGTTAGCTATCTCTTCGCCGCCGCCCACCATGTCAACGAGTCGGCGCGTATCATCCGCCCGGTGCTTCGCAAGGGCTCTGCCGTGGCGCCCCTCGTGCTCATCTCGGTTTCGTTCGAGAAATTCTGCGAAACAGTCCCCGAGCTCAAGCACCTGTGTCGGGACGCGTTCCTCGCCAATGAGGCACGTCTGGAGTAGACGCGCAAAGCGGGTGAGAAGATGATCGTCAAGCGCATGGACCAGCCGAACCGCTACCGCTGCGCGAATCCAGGCTGCGGGATCGAGGCCGACGCGGGCGACACCCTGGAGCAATGTGAGTGCTCACCTTGTCGTCTTTGCATCTCTTTCTCTTCTGACTTTTCCACCCGTGACTGCAGGCTCCGGCGCGTGCGACAAGGACAAGAAGCCGAGGTACTGCAGGAAGGAGTGCCAGCGCGCGGACTGGAAGAATCACAAGCCGTTCTGCAGGGCGGGGGCGCCGTGCTCGGTTATCGACCCGTCGTACAATACTCCGGCGTTCAGCCGCCGCGCCCCGAGCGGCGCTATCAAGCTCAAGATGGGCAGCAGTACTTTCAGCTCGTCGACGATGTCGCCCGAGTTCATGAAGGAGATAAAGGAGTATATGGAGAAGGGCGATGAACGTTGAATGTAGAGCTACGTTACCTTTCGAATTCCAAACGACCTGTTTATTTCTCATGCGGACGGGTCAAGGACTGAGGCCTGTAGATTTATCGAGAAAGAGCATCTCATTTGTCTACCGAATACGTTTATTTCGGTATTCGACCAAGAATGCGGATATCCAGCATGAACCGTTCACCGTCCAGCCATCATCTGATCCAAATGCTCCTTGACCTCCTTCATGAACTCGGGCGTCTCATCGTCGACGAGCTGATGTTCATGCCACCCGTAGGAAGGCTGATAAACCCGCCCGGCGCGCCGCGGCCAGATGCCAGACTGGCGACTTCCTTGTCGATGACCGAGCACGGTGCCCCCGGCTTGCAGAACGGCTTGTGGTTTCGCCACTCCGCGCCCCGGCACTCCCTGCCGCAGTATCTCGGCTTCTTGTCCCTATCGCACTTACGGGAGCCTATAGAATAGAATCAGAGGAGCGCTGGAGGGGTACAGTCGACACTCACACCTTGCCTGCGTCAGCTTCAATCTCACAGCTCGGATTCGCACAGCGATAGCGGTTCGGCGTCTCCATCCGCTTCACAGCCATCCTCTCCCCCTCCCTACTCATCTGCGTCTTCCGCTATTCAAACGCACGGAACGCATCCGCGCACAGGGACTCGAGCTCGCGCATCTGGCCGCGCAAGTTCTCGAGCATTTGCGCCACGTGCACTGCGGAGGTCTGAGTGCCGCAGGGAATCATTTCCTTGCGGATGAACGAGGTTTGGAGCTGGACGAGGAGGAGAACGTAGCTGGGTGGATCGAGGTGCATGGAACACAGGTCGTATACCAATTATTAGCCTTGCGACCGGAGGGGACACGCGTGGGGCGAGAAAGCCCTTCAAAGAGGTCGAACCCGTCAGTGAGTAAGCTAGACGGCATGGCGGTTCTGGAGAAAAAATTCGAGGCTTAGGCGGCGCTGCAGATCTTTTCTCAAAATGAAAATGCCGCGATGCCAAGGTCCAGTGCCACTTCCAGAACGGTTATTTGTACAACGGCCATCCTTCCCATTCCATTCCTACTATCTCAGTCCCAGTGGTAGTCCAGATCTGAGTCCGGGAATTTGAAAATCACTCTCCTAGACACCCCAATCGCGCCCCTCTCCCTCGGTTCCTCCCGCACGCTGCCCACCAGCTCGCTCACATGCATCTTTTCACAGTCCTCGACAGGGCACGCACACTCCGTCGTTGCCTCCACCACGGGCTTCTTCGGCTTCCGGCTTTTATACAGCTTTTTTGGGCGCGGAGGCGGGGGGCTCGGCAACTTCGATCGCGAAGGACGGGACGGCGGCATGTTGGGAGCTCGGACGGGAACGGATAGACTCAGGTGCTGGTTCCGGCTCGGGAACGGGGAAAGGGGGAGGCTACTCATCCAACAGGGGGTCGAACTTGTCTTCGTCTCGCGCCTTGCCCTTGCCTTTCTCGTCGACACTTCCCTCGGCCTCCTCTTCCTTCACGGGTGCGAGAAGCCCCACCTCCCCCGACCTCCTTCAACTCCTTGAAGCACTCCCAATCCATCCGATGCCCGCACCTCAGTCTCCAAACCTGCGCCCCCTCGCCCCTACGCTCTGCGCATCCCAGGTTTGGGGAACACAAGCGGATCTCGGCACCGTGCATACTCACGCAGCATGCGCGTCGAACCGTCCGGCTTTTGCACCGACGCATCCACGTCAATCACCCCTCCCTGGAGTCTTCGTCGGGCGAGGACTCTCACACACCTTCGCACCCGTGCTCCGCCCATAACGCCCTCCGCGCCAGGCGCTAGCGCATCAAGCCGGTCGGATTCTCTCCAACCATGACTGTCGGACTAACGGCGTTCAAGACTGTCATCTGAACCCCCACATTCCTCGACACTGTACGCCCAGTCTAGGATTTCATCGGCCGCTGTATTCGATCCTGGTGGAGAGCCTGCAGATGCGGTGATTGAGGACGTATCGGATCCCGAAGTCACCGACTTGAGATTCGTGAGCCTTCTTCGCCATAGCGGTGCGGCCAGATCACCTCACCTCATTCAGACTTCAAAGGGATTGATTGGCCTGTCGTGTCAAGCGCTTCCGCTTTCTGACTTCTTTCTTCTTCTTGAGTTAAGTCGGAAGATTCATCCAAGAAGTTTCCTTGTATCTCTCGAGAGTCGAGACTTTCATAATATTGGTTTGCGCTCTGGACAGCTCTTTTTTTACCGAGGGGACACGCGGGGGCGAGAAAGCCGTTCAAAATGGTCGCTCGACGCTTGCTGTGAGTAGGCTAGGCTGCATGGTAATTCTGGAGAAAAAATTCGAGGCTTAGGCGGCGCTGCACTGCTGCAGAGCTTTTCCCGACACTAATGGTAATGCCGCGATGTCAAGTTCCAGGACTCTGAGCTCAGATGTGGTCTTGTTCCTTCATTCCGTTCAACTAAAAAGAAAGAGGGAACGGACGGATTGCACTGAAAGGTGTGTGGGGAGGGTGAAGCCGAGCGACGTACGCCGGATGGTTAAAAGTGATGTGCTGCAGTGCAAGTTGTCAAGAAGACGCTGATGTACAGTACTTAGTCGAGGATGTGGTGGCGGGAGGAAAAATTTCCAAGACAGGGGCCACCACATCCCTGGTCACAAGACTGCCTCCCCCATGGCACTCGACAGTGCGTCCATTATTTGTATAATCTTCGTAGCCCGCTTGCGCGGCAGTGCCCGCTATCAGGCTTTATCCATGGCTCAAACCGTCCCAACGACCAGTGCACCTCAAAAATTCAAATGATTCGGAAGCAGAATGGAAATACTCAAACTGACAGGTCAGCCCTGGTCGGGTGCTGCTTGTCGCCGTGCTCCGCACACTCCTCGCAGCACCCTCCTGAGTATACGTACTGATAGCCAGAATTGGTTGTATACAATGAAATTTGCAGCTCAAATCCACTTGTTTTTTGTGCCAGTAATATTGATAGCTGGAAAATACAGAGCCACCACCGTGACAGCATCATACCAAGCACCGAAGCCTCAGCGCTCGGACTCGAGCTGCTCGTCGTGACTCGTCATACAGGGACACATTTATGACGCCGGTCCCGGGGATGGAGCCGACGCTGCGTGGCGACGAGCCCGTCGAGTCGGAGCCGTCCGAGTCGGCGTACGGCTGCGACACGCTGAGCACGAGCCGGAACGTGTCTTTGCCGTTGAGGTAGAACCGGTACAGGCTTTTCTCGCGGATGAAGCCGAACGACTCCTACAGCGCGAGCGCCGCGCTGTTATCGAGCTCCGTCTCGAGGACGATCTGCGCGGGTGTTGGCCTCAGCGGCGCTCCCCGGAGAACGCATGTCTGCCTGGCACCATCACACTCTCCGGGCTGTCCCTCGTCCCTACTGCCATCACACCCTCAGGATCGCGAAGCTGTGGCGGACCAGCACCCGCGACTATTTGTCGATAAATCCCTTCCAGTTCCAAACCTCCGCTTGTGTTCGCAAATTTATGAGGCCAGTGAAGCGAGGCGTATTTTAATGGTCGGTAGCACGCTATCAAAGTCATTTGTGTTCGCCACAAGCCAACTCACTTCCATAGGCAACTTTTCCACGACACTTTCCCCGCACTGGCCTTTTCAGCAACGACCTTTTCGAGGTGTCTACCAACGGCGAGAAGCGCGTTCCGTATATCGTCCGAATTCAAAGGGGTGCTTTCCAAGAACTTCTGTAAGTAAAGTAAGCTGAGAAAACGGAAGGTGGATGTAGCAACTTGCCAACTGTGTCTGCACTGGGAGCATCGCGGCCTTGGCTTCGTCAAAGCTATATATGTGAGCATGGAGCCGATGAACCATCCGAGATGGAGATAGAAGGCACCTGTCGTCGCCTAATTTATGCGGGTGTTTAGGAGCGCCAGTTTCGGAAGATGAGGGCGCAGCGCGCTTGACTGGAAGCTGAGATTCTGATGCCGATCGAGATTTCTGGGAGGAAGCGAGCTCTCTGGGAGGCAGGGCGCTTTTGACAGACGATATGAGACGGGATATTGGGTCTTTGGATAATTCGGTCGGTTTGTTGTTTTGAAGGGACGGCGCGGAAGAAAGATGCTTGATTAGAAGCGGAGGCGCTGATACCGAATCAGAACGCTGGGATGGCGCGAGCTCTTGAGGAGACGGGGCGCTTGTCGCCACTGAGATAGAGAGGGATGTCTGGGATTCTGGTCGCGCGGCGGGTTTCGTTTGTGGGGACAAAGCGGGCGAGAACTGCGAACGAGTGGGAACAAGGTGTTTTGCAAATGCGGTGGGCGTTGGTCTCGAGTTCGGCAGAAGAGGACCGACGGTCTCCTTTTCATGTCAGCCGACGCCGGTCTGTTGAAAGCGGTTACGTCGAGACGAGAGGCTGAGACCGCTGCGGGCTTGCTTGGGACGGCTGGTGCGGACGAAGCTCCTGCGGGTCTACTGCGGGTCCGGATCGTAGATACCCGGGGCAGCCGGACGCCAAACGATTCAAAGTACTAAGTACATTGAGATTCGAATCCTCAAAATTCCTAGAGGAGTTGCTAGCGGGAATACACATCGGCCATTCCGTCCCCTGCCATTCCGTTCCTCTATTCCAACCTTCCAATAAACATGCTCTCTCCCCCTCACACAAACGCCCTAATCGCGCCCCTGTCGCTCACCTCCCCCACACGCCGCCCACCCGCTCGCTCACATGCACCTGCCCGCACCCCTTGACGGGGCACGCCCACTCGCTCCGTGCCTTCACCACGGGCTTCTTCGGCTTTCTCGGGCGCTGCTTGTCGAACAGGGGGTCGAAGTCGTCTTCGTCTCGCGCCTTGCCCTTGCCTTTCCCGTTGACGCTCCCTCGGCCGCGTCTTCCTCTGCGAGAGGCGGCTCCACCGCCGGGCGCCTCAACTCCTCCAGGCACTTCCCGTCCACCACATGCCCACACCTCAGGGCCCACACCCTCGCTCGTCGCGCCTCCTCCTCGGGCATCCCGTCTTGGCGGAGCACGAGCGGGTCTGAGCACCGCGCACACACGAGCAGCATCCTCACTACCTCCACCTCCCGCCCCTTGCCCTTGCCCTCCACCGGCACCACCAGCTCGCTCGGCGCAAAATCAGACACGAACCCGCTCTCCGCCTGCCCCCGGGGTGCGTCCACTCCGGCTTGTAGTCCACCTCGGCCTCGTTCTGCAGCAGCCCCATCTCGCGCAGCACGATCTCGCGCCGCGCGAAGTCGCGCAGCGCGAAGTTGCGCGCGAGGTACATGTACCGCCCATTCATCCCGTCGTCCTGCGCGCGGTACAGATCCAGCGCGAGCTGCGCGTTCGTGAGCGTGCGCTCGACCGCCGCCGCGTCCAGCGCCGCTAGGTTCAACTCGCCCCCGCCGCGAACCCAGGAGACGTAGTCCGCGATGTGGCTCAGGGAGTTGGGCGGCCGGGCGTGTTCTCCCGCGACGAACGGGGTGACGCGCCAGCCGGTGGCGCGGCGCTCGGCGGAGAGGCGCGCGTTGTTGGTCCTGATGAGGGCGCCACCGAGGCCCATGGGCGGGTTGTGTCGCGCGGAGGGCGCCGCGCGGGGTTCGTGGTCTTCGTGTGCGTGAACATGGGCGCGGGGGTGCGGTGGGAGGAGAATGGAGGGCTGGGTGAGAGGTCGGATGGGGTCGGGCCTGGGGACAGGGGTGCGGTTGTTGGAAGGAGGTGTGCGGGAAACCATGCCGGTGAAGGCCGAGTAGCGGCGGGGGACGGCGAGGACCGGGCGCACGGATTGGTCGAGAGGGGGCGGGAGAGGGGACACATAGCGGCGGCGGCGGCTGTGTCCTGTACCGATGCGAGTCAAAAAAACTGCATCCGGCCAAAGGAAGGCCGCTCACCGTGCCTGGAGCTGCTGCCAGAACTCGTCCCTTGGTGTCTTGAGCTAGAGGCATGGGCTGGGATGACATGTCAATATTCATGATAAAACAACTTGGTAAAGAAAACAGGCGGAAGGGCGCCCGTCGGATGGTCATCGGCGGCGGCTACCAGAATGCCAGAGCACCCATAAAATCGGGCACGCATCCGGCGCGCGCGCTCAACCGCACCACTCTCAGAGAAGTAAAAAAAAACAATAGAATCAGCTCACCACTAGCTCTCGGTTCGTCTTCGCTACTATACAAAAGCTCGATAAACTGGGTAGCCTGCGGCGCCGGTGTCTCCTCCACACGGCGTCGATGAGCTGTGCGTGTATCCCGCTCCGCCGTCTCTTCGAACAGGTCGACGTCGATGATCTCGACCGAGCTGCGGGCTCGACGTTGAGGTACGAGGCTAGGTGAGGACGGAATGTCTATGGAGGGCGTCGGTGTTGGCCGCTGAACGATGGCCGCCATTTTATGGGCACTGGGCAGACTCGCCAATCACAACGAGCTGCAAGGAATGCCCTGCAAGAACACGAGCTGCACGAGCCCCTCCCTACCCAACCTATCCTAGCGCCGTGGTCTAGGAAACCATTGAAGGACCCTGGATCGGAAAAGTGAGGATTTCTGTATAATTCGTGTGGGAAGACCAGGTATAAATTTGTTCTGCCGAAGCTTCCAATAAATGGAACAACGCCCTGACATTGGACAAAAAGAAGATCAGGTATAAGCTTTTTTTCTCACTAGGGCCGGGGTTGTCTGGACCCAGCAACCGGTTCTATATTGGCACCTCACTCGACTTTCTGTCGAAGGGTTTGCGGGTAGAGTACACAGAGAATATGATATGTACACAATTTTCTTCAGAATCATGATTCATCGCGTTCGCCCATTATGTAGACTCGACCCCAGTCTCAGCAGTGGTGCTGATCGGATTTGATGACAATCGATCAGAGATGCATCGCGTAGCGTCGAAGTCCGCTGGCACGAGTCTAGCCATTATAGGGCAAAATCACAACGCCCCACGTGATGTTCGTCGAACATGGACTTCACCTACCTAAGGCTACCTTGAGTTCTTACAGTTACAGCCCGAGGTGAAAATTCTGGAAACCGCAACGTGACGGCATGACTCTGAAGTTACGTTTGTGCAACATCATACCGCCGGCGGCTTCGACACAACTTGAACTCCGACTCTCTTTCGCGCACCCAAGATGTCCAGCTCGTCGGGCAGACTCGACTTCGTGAGTGTAACAGAAACTTGTTGAAGTCCGCTATTTCGATTCGCTGCTGACTAAGATGTACTCAAGATCATCGTAGGCGCGTCCGTCGCAGGCCTAGGCGCTGCAATCTCGCTGAAAAACTCTGGTCACAACGTGTTAATCCTGGAGAAAGGCTCACAGCTCGGGGGAGCGGACTCAGTGAGCCTCACTGTCTGTTGGCCCTGTTTTTCCACGAGAGCACTGACCGACTGACAGGGCATGAATGGATGTGCCAGGTACATACGGCGGCAGATGTGCTGGATAATAACTGAAACGTTCTCAATTCTCAATTGCAGGGTTCCTCCCAACGGCAACAAAGTTCTCAGCGACTGGGGGTTGCAGGCAAAGATTAAGGCGGAGTCCGCAGACATGCAAGGGTGGGCCTTTTACAAATGTACGTCCCGAAGTTCATTTTCTGGCACATCGACTGACACATAGGCCCATATCAGATTTCGCGGGAGAGGGGGTAGAGCCGGTACATCTGGGTTCGTGTTGCACTACGTATTGCATCGAATTCTCGCAGGCTAAAGCAAACGTAGGGAACAACATTTGGAGTGAAGAACTGGCGTTCGAGGCCCAAGGGGGCTATGCGATGTATCGAGTGAGTGAAGGAACCATATACGTCGGACAATCACGAACGGTATTATTTAGTACCAAGACCTCATTCGAATCCTCTACGACGAGGCGATACGCTCCGTCAGCGCCGACAGGAGTGCGAAAACACAACCTCGGGTATCGGTACTGTTTGACGCGGAAGTCGTCTCGGTAGACAGCGATGCTTGCTCGGTGACGTTGAGGTCCGGCGAGACCGTTCGTCCAGTGGATGGCATTATCGGCGCAGATGGCGCGCTGGGGATGGTGCGCCAGTTCTTGCTGGAAGAAGAGGGTGTGTTGTTGGCGGATGATGTCCCTACGGGTATGGCGATCTACAGGTGCGTGTGTGTACTGGTTCAGTACAGGACGCCAAAGTCTGCGCAGCGCGATTATTCCAAAAGAGCTTGTTTTCGAGCATGGTCTCGGCGAATGGTTCTACAACGTAGGTCTCGAAGTGAGTTACAGTGATTTCTCAAAATCACCTCTTGATTCTGAACTCTCTCTAGACTACGATATGGATGGGGCCGAGTCGAGGTGAGAGCGAAAGTGTCAAAATTACCGTCTCGTAGCTGACGGGTTTGCTCGCGCTGCAGCGGCCATGGTGAATCCTGTGGTACGTTGCGTTCATGCGGTAGTTGAGACCGGGCGGCACTCACCGTTGTTCAGGGAAAGCACCGCGATCTTACTCTATGGATATATACGACCGAGAATCCCAATGATGACTCGTGGACGGAGGACGCTTCTCTGAAGATTACCGATGTCCTCGGTCCCAAGTGTGATGAGCGGTCAGTGCGCGTCGCCTAGACGCAGATATTATACTGACGATTCTTAAAGCATTCGAGAACTAGCATCGCTCGCTGGAACGGCGACCTGCGTCCAGATCAAGAAGCCGTACACTCTGGAGTCTTGGATCTCCAAGAGCGGGAAAGTGCTCGCGATCGGAGAAGCTGCGCATCCATTCCCGGTGGGTGTGCATTCTTACACATTTTTCCAGTGCTGACTGCCCACACCCAGCCCGGAGGACTGCACTCATTCTCAATCTCCCTGGAAGACGGGGCCTGCATAGGGAGGATTTTCTCGCACACGCAGGATGCCACGCGCGTGCCCGAGTTTTTCCGTGCATTCCAAGAACACAGGTCTGTGGTTCTTATACAACATCCACCCTTGATTCCCTCCGTTCATGTACATTGATAGAGAGACGCGCTGCACAAGTATACGAGACATCGACCAGGCGTACACCGAGGACATGACCATCCCCGACGGAGCAAGGCAAGCTGCGCGGGATGCAGGCATGCTCGCCAACCACGCCGCCGGCTGCAACGCCTTGGACGGCAACCTCCAGCAGATGCAAGACGACTTTCGTGTCGTGTACGCGATCGCTTCGTCCTATCATATCCTGCAAACCGATCGATTGATGATCTCCCAAACAGATTTGCCTACGACGCGCAGGACGACGCAGACGAGTGGTGGATCAACTGGGGCCGCTTTCGCGATGCGGCGGCTGTGAGGGGCCATGCTCGCACTCTGTCCCGCAACTCGCTCGCGGCGGCGACGCGTCACGGTGTCCAGGCTCAGGGCGACGAGGACAAGTAGATCTTTTCACTGTGTTCAGCCTGCGGCACGGCTGAACGCAGTGTTTGAGATGCGGATTTGATCGCAATACTGCACTTGTAGCGACTCGGATGGGAGATAAAACGTTCGGCGATGTTCAATTCGGCCACGTGGGTGAGCTGTGCCCTGAGTTTATTGCAAAGACTTGGGACGAACAATCATCCTTTCGGTTTCTCCCAACCTCCCCAGTCGTCGCTATCCAATTTTCTGATGCAACAAGCTCTCTGCTGCGTATCCAAGTCGAATCATCAGCTTCCGTCTTGTTGACGAAAGCCGTTCTCGTCCATTCGCGTCCGCAAACTCTCTGGGCCTTCTTTCGGGCGATATTCGAACATGCCTAGTATTCGAACATGCCTAGTCCGACTCGAGCGTCTGTTCCTTCAGTTGACGCATCAACTTTTGACAAAAATTTTGAGTATCGTGGCCTGCTGATCGAAGCAACCAAATCAACTTTGCAAAGCCTCGGGCTCGAGCGACTGTTCATCGCATGAAATACGTCGAAATTAGCATTAACATCGCCTGAGAGACTTGCTGAGAGATTTACATAGCAAATCTAGAAGGGAAAGTAAGAATCTAGGTCTACATCCTCACGGCGCCTCGAAGCACTCTGGGCAAAATATAGGCTATGCCAGCCTGAGGGCTTTGTCTTTATGCGCGGCGGGCGGCGCCATGGAAGTGAAACGCATCGAACCGGCCTCTTCGGTGAGTAGCGCCTCGTCTGCCGCGAGAAGGCGCTCAATGACATGCGCAGCGACAGGACGCGATACGTCGGTGACACCAGCCTCGTGCGAGCGCCACACGTCGTAGTCGGTCGAGGTGGCGATGAGCGCGAAGCTGTCGAAGAATGTCAACGTCTAGAGATTGTGCGTAATGGCAATCGATGCGCACCTCGGATTCACCCGCGAGTTTGGCCTCGGGCAATGCGGTCATGCCGATGAGGTCGCAGCCCCACTGACGGCACATGAGGCTCTCGGCGCGCGTCGACCCTCCATAACAAGAAGGGTTTTCCCCGTCCACAGCTTGACACCACTCGCATCGTAATCGAGCGCCTGTTGCACGGCATCATCAACCCATGCGCCCACACGGATAAAGTACGGGTCGCTGAATCCCGTATGTGCGACGAGACCTGTGCTGTCGAAAGTCGTGGGTCTGATCCCCTCAGTGGTGCGGTCGATGATCTGCGAGGGAATGACAAAGCTGCCAGGCTCAATTTCCTAGCGTGAAGACCCAACGTTGGAGAACGCGATGATGGTGCGCAAACCGAGAGACCTGAGAGCTGCTATCTGAATGGGAATTTCCGTCATGATCGAATATGCTTGTCACTGCAAGACGACATGAGTTTGGAGCGGTAAGAGGACTCAACGACGATAATTAAACTTGCAATAGTAGTGTTTGACATAGATGATACCAAGATGCACGAAGCACAACACGGGATGCGGCGGCGGCCGGTGCGGACTAGAACGACGAGATCGAGGTCATTCTGTAGTATACGCTTCGGCGTTCTGTCGATAGGTCAACAAGAGTGATTTAGAAATTAGAATGCGGACTGAAGCGTAAGAATGGTTACATCGTTCCATCCCAGCTGCTCAACTTCATCGAAGCCGCGATGTACGAGAGCGCGCGCCGCGGGGCACAAATGTGTCCGTGTTGGGGAAAAAGCGAGACCAATGAGGCTTGTTGATTTCTGCGGCGCATGGAGGAGGACCAAGAAGCGGGAAAGATCTTTAGGCCGGAGATAAGGAAAGCTACTTGGACGTTGTTTAGCTCGGACGGTTGAAGTAGCAAACAGGAGTATGTTTCAACCTCGACACAATGGAGTTATAATTGAGGCTTCTTCGAGGCTTCGCAAAGTTGAAGTTCGCATTGCCGTTACTGTTTCCCCCTTGCATGCGAACCTGATGGTGCATCTGGTCGCAACGATTCTGGAAGAAAAAAACAGGCGAAAAACGTTCCAAGCCGGGTCACGGTACCCCCGCGTGGATTCGAACCACAATCCTCTGCCCACTTCGTTACTTGAAGTACTTCATATCGACTTCGCATGCATTGTTGCCACTGCGACAGGTATATCAATCCATTGCAACACTCTTAAGAAGAGTGTAAGCAAAAGGTTGATTCGACTTCGGTACTTGCGCAGCTCTGAGCTCACTCATACCGACTTGATCGAACTGGGAAAAGCGAGTTTGGGGGAACGAGCACCCCGAGTCTGGGAAAAACGGACCCTGCATATGCATACGCCTAGCGTAGGTTTCTCTGAGAGCAAACCGCTGGTCTAGTCGGAATCCGGAGTCGAACAGGATCCGTCGGCGTTGAACGCTGGATGTTCAACATTATTCGCAGATGCAGGCCGTCTACTGCGAAGGTTGGGTTGGGTTTTTTGTGGGCAAGTAGATACCAGCTCAGGATATCTGCATATGCAAACGCCATAGCGTAGGTTTCGCTGAGAGCAAACCGCTGGTCTAGTCGGAATTTATCGGAACACACTTACGCACACTCTCCACCCGCATCGTAATTCAGATACCGAGATTCGGAGGCCCACGGGAGCGCAGGCAAAGGCGCTGCCTAAAATTCAGGCGTCGTCGGTCACTCGTCGGAGGCTCTCGTCCGTCGGGCTCCAAATCGGAGGATAGACGTGTACGTGATGCTTTGGTCCTGTGGGTGGCTGAGCGACGTCAACGTCAATGAGCTACTTAGCAGCCTGGGACATGCTCACGAGAACCGATGTTGTCGAGCCTGGGTGTGTGGAAATAATTCTCAGAGTGGCCATGAAGAGAGTGGGTCGTGAGTGGAGAGAGAATGTCGGAAGGAACGAGCTCGAGCGCCGCGGCGGATGAGATGAATGAAACACCGACGTCGTCGACGTCTGACAGACATATGTGCAGTCGCTGTAGAGTAAATGCGGAGTGAAGGAGGTTGAGAGAATTTGTTGTCGCGCTACTGTAAGCAACATAGAGGGACGTGTTCATGATGATTATTGCTTTGATCGCGGTGTCGTGATCGCATTCAAGTTCACGTTCGGAGGCTTTATATGCAGTCAGCCATTCCACCCAGGCAGATTACGCCACAGTCGCGTCGTCAACGGGTGCCCGTCTATCCTACGACAATCTGCACCAGCAACTTGGGACAATGTGGAATGGGTTTCATGGAGGCTTGACCTACGTATAGTACTTACATCTGTAATCCGCTATCTTTCCAAGGGTCTATGTTTTCGGATGTCTGCTGCTACCTCTTGCTCCAGTAATGATGAAGTCCTTCACGGTGAGATCGTACGTGAAGATGCGTAGGAGGCTGCGGGGCCGAGAGCGCGGGCATAATGAAAATCGATATGTGGGTGTTCAACATTGATGATCTCACCTCACCGCTTTCCTCTCTCCCCGCCTCCGCGCCGCAGGCTTTGCGGTCGAGACGCTGCGCAGCGAACGGCGCGTCTTCGATTTGTTCCCGAGTAAGGAATTGCAGGATTATCGGAGCGGGGGGAATCGAAGTGGTTTCTGGCGATATTGTGTGGGTAGTTACGGTCGCTCAATAGGGAAAATAATAAGTGAGGAAAACTGACTGGATGGACAACGCCGCTTGCATGCAGGAACTGGAGAGTTTCGGTGAGCTTTAAGGCTAGTTTGGTAGGGGAAAGTTGGAGCTGCCTGCGTAACGACCTGGCGTTGGTACCGTTCAATCCCGAAACAGATACTTCAGACACTCTGCGACGTCGTCAGCGGTATATAGGCGACGAGACCAGACTTTGAACGGGCTGCCAAGATGAGATGATTCGGCTGGAGTATAGACTACGGGGATGCAGATGGTAAACGAGGTTTTCTTCATTCGTCGGGTGGAAGGGGTCTGAAGCAGGGAGCGGAGCATAGCGGTCGTCTCTTCCAAGCGTCTCATACCGAGTCATACAATTTGCTCCGAGTCCACATGATACGGTAACCGCGTCTTCAAGCTCCCGGGTCTGTCACGAAATGTGGAGGTGCACGAGGCAGGGGTTCCAGCGTAAACCCAGTAATATTTAACGGGCTGTGGGGAGGCGAACTAAGGCGGCGGGAGCCTGGAACGTGTCGAGTGGACCTGGTCAAGCACTTGAAGTTGAAGCTTGAACGGCGGAGGCCGTTGTTTGGTTCGTGCAAAGTGATCGGGCTAGCGATCCGTTTGCACTTGTATCCGTCTTCCTGTCTTCGACTCGGACTAGTCTCTCCTAGTATCAATGATAAAGTTCGCGAGCTCAGGAGCGGACCAAGAACGAGAAGCGCGAGGACCTCCTCAACAAGGCCATGCGCAAGCCCGCGACGCCGCAGCAAAAGCACCAGCGCGGCAAGAAGAGCATGTCTTCTGCCTTCATGCAGCTCATGCGACCGATCTCCAGTGCCTTCGGAAACGAGCCCATGCACCCTCCGAGCGTCAAGCGGACCGCGGAGGAGCTGGGCTTCATTCCGAGCGGGAAGCCCGCGCTTGTGGTTAATGTCGTCGACGCGCGCGTCGCACAGTTCATCAATAACCAACGGGCCTACGTCTTCCAGCTCGATGTGGAGGATGGTCGTCACTACATCCTCCAGGCGATCAGGAAACTGGAGATGACGCAATGGCTCGACACCATCCAGCCCGTTACGCAGACGACCGCGCTGCGACGACTTACCTACCTCGGAAATCTCGCTGATCATCTGCACGACGGGCTTGTGTCTGCGTCGCGCGATCCCACGGCTGGTATGTGTGCCTTTTGTCCCTCGACTTGCGCGCTGATCGCCTTGCAGTCTTCGGCGTCGATCTCAGGTTACTACCGGAACGTGAAGTGTGGGACGAGAACATCCCTGCGGGCACTCTTCCTTCGGTCATCGAGCGCTGTCTTTCAGAAATCGAAGTTCGGGGATTGATGGAGGTCGGGTTATGTACGTGTATCTTCCATTCGCGCCTTTCTTACTCACGCTGTGGTAGACCGGCACGCGGGCGCGACGTCTGTCATCAACGCTCTCAAGGACGCCTTCAATCGCGGTAGGAGTCGCGCTTTTGTATACGATTGTCAAGAACTTACCATTTGTCGCAGGCGAAGACCCGATCGACTCGTACACGGATGTCCATACCGTCTGCGACCTCGACAAGTCCTGGTTCCGTGTCCTTCCCGAACCGGTCTTCCCCGCGTCGGCCTATCATGAAGCGATCGAGACGATGCGTGAGTTTCTTATTGGCGGCGTCCGCTCTCTTCTGACGTATCTGACCAGAGCTCGAAAACCTCGAGGAGCGACGAGCGTCCATCGGGGCCGTCATGCACGGTCTTACGCGGGCCAACTTCGATCCTCTCAAGCGGGTCGCGGAGCATTTAGATCGATATATTTCTAGCCAGTGAATGAGATCCAGGGCTGATCTTTGGCCGCAGAGTCGCAGACTTCGGGGAGTACAATCAAATGACGGTCAAGGGGCTTGCCATCGTGTTCAGCCCGAACCTGCTGCGCGCGCCTCAGAGGAACTTTGTTCTTAGTCTGGCGAATATGGGGCATACGCACAAATTGAAACTCGTCAAGACGATGATTACGCATGTATGGAGCGCAGTTCCTTTTCTGGTAGGTAGGTAGGTAGGTAGATTTACACGGCACGGTCCCGCTGAGGAACACCGGTTTCCGAGGAGTAACACGACACAGTACGCACTAAACCATATCCCTGTCCTCGGGCCCCTCTGAATCCACCTAGCCGAGCTCACGGTCGCAGTGCGCCGTCGTAGAACTAGATGAATACAAAGAAGCAGTTAGCACCTGGAACATGGAATGTCAGCCAGTGAAGTCTCTACGGTCGAAACACGGGAACGGCATAGAACACTTGAAGAACCTCATGCGCGTATTTGGCCACCAGTGCAATTGTCAGTGGTCTCGGATAGATGATAGCTTTTATGACGGTTCGTTTGTACAAATATTATTTTGCACGCGCGCAAGCGATTGAGCGCGCGCGCCAGGTCAGAACTAAAAATATTTTGAGATACGTACATATACTACACTACTCCATGCCACCGAGTGAATCCAGAGCTAAGTACAGCACCTGGCAACCAGGATCTGTGCCAGCATTGGAAAGGGGTATATACACACAACACAAGGTCGAAAGGTAGGCAGTAAGCCGTGATTCAGAGGCGTCACGACGTCGCTGGGGATCAAGAGGTGACTAAACGAGCGACCGCGATCTCCGGCGCCACGGGCGGCGGGCTGCGACGGGAGGTACACCTCGTCCGAGCTCAAAAGCTGCGGCATCGTCATCGTCATCGGCGGGGGCCGTCCGCACATGTGCTCTTCCCATTCCCTTCCCCTTCTCGCTCCCCCGTGCAGCCGAAGACGCTGCCCCGCTCCCAATAGTACTCCACAGCGACACCGTCAACGCCCCGGCGTTCGTCGCGGGCTCCTCGTCGAGTAACAAGTCCTCTGCGTCCTCGGTAAGAAGTTGCTGAAGAATGCCAGAGAATGCCTCGGCCGCCACCGGCTCGCGTTCTTTATTTCGACGCAGATGTCCCATGCGCCCGGGCGCGAGAGGGCGGATTCGACCTTTTCGAGGTGAACCGTCGTAGAGTACATACAGTTTTAGTGCCATTAGGCGTCTGATGGCGCCTATCCGAGGCTATCGGCCAGCCAGATGCCTATCCATCAATTTGCCAATGCCTAAGTGATGCCAGCTTTTACTCAATCTTGGTTAGTCATCCTTCACCAAGGAGGGCAGAACCTAGCCTAACCCTAACCCTAACTGTGGATACAGAGGCTAACCGCCCATTCACTGTGGATACAGAGTTCCCCCATTCACAGCCGAAACCGGGGGCAAGTTTTACACAAACCTAACAAACCTAACAGTGTCTCTAACCGCCCATGCAAGGCTAAATCTGAATAGTTGGGATCAGAGCAAACACTGTGAGATAGGCGCAACCATCAAGTGATAGGCACCAAGGCGTGATCGATAGGCACTACGTGCCATCAATAGGCGCTGATGGCGCCTAATGGCACTAAAATGGTCGTGCCTCACCGTCGTAGGGGGGGGTGCGTTGGGGGTGCGGGTGGTCCGAGAGGTCCGAAAGGAGTTCAGAAGCTTCGGCCGTTCCCGCAGGTGACAGGTCCCCGCTGATCGTAAGATTCGTACCTGTCGGAATCAGTCGGATCATCCAAGCTGTGCTACATTTGGCTTTATTTGAAGGCCACGCGTCTCTTTTTTCCATGTCGCTATCCCCTTGATCCCCAGCGACGACGCCTCTGAGTCACGGCGGCATACCCTATCATCATCTCCAGCTATACTGAGTACCTACCTGCTGGCACAGGTGTTACTTGCCAGGTGCCAGATGCACTCGGTGGGATGGAGTAGTGTACTGTATGTACGTGTTTGGATCGGATGTTTGTAGTTCTGACCTCGCGCGCGCGCTAAATCGCTTGCGCGCGTGCAAAAACAATATTTGTACAAAAGAACCGTCATAATACGTTGTACCATGGACATAGCAAGAGAGAAGGAAAAAAGAAAAAGAGACAGATGAGAGTAGAGACAACAAAACAAAAAGCAACCAAGGACGGAAACCCCTGGTTGACGGAAAGTGTACAGAGATATATGTAACATGAGGGTACGCGTCAAGCAGCCAGTGGATAGAATGAGGGTGCGATACCGGTTTGAGGTAGCCCAACCTCGCCAGCATGCCAGTGGGTTTCACAGCCGACCCGAACGCGAGTGTCTGCACGGCTGTAGCCCCAAACTCTTCAACCAAGACCTCGCCCCACTGCCGCGGATCCGATTTGCTAACAGGAACATCTGCCGCACATTTCGTGATGGCTGCGGAGAACTCCAAACTCGTGTATGGTGTCGGGTACCCCAGCGTTGCCTCGAATGCAATCCCGAAAGGGTCGGTGAAGAGGGAGCGACGGCTCCCCAACTACCCTGCAGCGCGAGATCACAGCCGCCAGCCACGAACACGTTATCGTGCTGCGAGAGCGGGGCCATGGACATGTTGTCATCGATGAAGCTCGACATCTGGATGGTCCGGTCGCCGCTCGAGGACTCGGTAGACGACGGCGAGTAGCTGAGTCCAGGAGTCGAGAGAGTGGGGCTTGAGAACTGCTGACTGCATGAGCTCGGAGTCGGAGGCGAGTCAGAATACTGCACGCAATCAGAACGAGCCGTCTTGAAACTAGATATGGAACGCACCTGGCTGTATTCTGGGGAGCCCATGAGTTGATCTTGCTGTGCAGTATTCGAGAATGATAGCTGGCGCCCTTTGCCATTGCGGCTCGACTCGTATTGACTGACCACGGTACGCAATTTGGTTGCGAATGCTTCGACAGGAAGCATCGAAGACATTCCCAGGCGGCGCAAAGCGCGTCTGCTGGAAGTCGGGGAACTGCTAGCCGCCGGGATGGCTTCCGCGCATTCCTTCTTGTCGTGGTTGACGTTGCGCGGCAGGAAGGGGCCCTTGCTGAACGAAAGCGTGCTTTCACTCTGGCAGCGGGACACAGATTTGCTGGCAGTCGCAGGGGTAGGTGTAGTGGGGGGTGCGGCCTGGGCTTGTGGGGTCGCGAGCGTTTTGCCAACCCAGAGACGCCATTCTAGGCATCCCCAAGGGCACGCTCACAGCGACCAATCTCTCTGGCCGGAAGACCAGAAAGCTTCGCCCATGCGCGATTGGAATAACACTTGTCCTGCGTGAACTTTGATGCCAAAATCAACGACGCGAGGAATGCCCGTCTGGGCAGAGAAGGGGGGAGGGAAGTGGCGAGGAGCTGTTGGTGGGTTTCTGCGGCGAGAGATTGTCGACGTCTGGAGCCGCCGTGAAAGGGGTAGCCGTGCAGGGTATGTCCTCGTCCGAGATGCGGACCGTATCCATGGCGTCTTCTTCATGTCGATAATCCGCTGCGTCAACAGTTGTGCTCGATGCTAGTTCTTCTAGTTCGGCCCAACGGGCCTCCTGCTCGAGTTCGGCAAGGTCGCAGGCATGACACGGGTTTCCGGGTCGAATTCAGTTCGGCTCCTTTGCCAGGCTGCTCCTTTTGGATGAGCTCTGGGACTTTGTGCCGGACGGCCTCTAGATAGCAAAGAGCGGTCTGGAGCACGGAACCAGAGGTTCGCGAGCGCCTTAGAACCTCGTGGACGAAACCCTTAATCGGAACCATATTGGTTCGATCTTGGTCGCACTGAAGGCTAGAGGGACCTGCGCGCGAACATGTGGGAGAGCCCTGGGCGAGGGGGGATATGGGGGAAGGCAACTTCGTGTTGCATCGGAATTGCGGAGGTGGGGGGATTTCAGAGCCAACCGTGGCTCGCGAGGAGGTCAAAAATACATTCGGAATGTCTTGCGGACGCCATATCTCGCATAGCGACTTGACGGCTTGGTCTGGGCATGCAGGATAGGCATCTGTAGGACAGACACAAAGTAGACCGACGTACCAACTAAGCCTGTTGCATATTTTGCCTTTGGTTTTCTCGAATTGTCGAGGGGTCCCGGGGAGTTTGCGGCATAGAAGACTGCGCCTTCAGGCGCTCGGGTTCGCATAGTGGGGTCGCTTTCGGGGGGGGGATGATAGTACAGAAGTGGCCGGGTACCGAGAGACGGAGAACGAGAAGAAAGCGAGGAAGAGGACGAAGACGAGGACGAGGCAGAGAGAGCATTATAGGGCTGCACCGGACCCGCGTGCGGGTCGCCGGGGGAGCCCTGTGGGCGAGAGAATGGATTGATGAGTGCATATGGGGGTTCAACAAGGTTGAGTTGGGTTAAAACGGAGTGCTGGAGTCGATTATAAAGGCGGTAAGGATTATAGAAGTTTAGATAGCACTAGGCCCCGCATCGGAAGTCTTCGAGTTGATAGTGTTTTCAGAGGTGGTAGAAACAAGGAAAGAGACAGAAATCAACGCAAAGAGGGCTAGTTGGTTCGGGGTGGGATAACGAGGTTGGATGAGGGGGCACATTGTGACTGGTTGAGTCAGTGCGAAGGACTCAAGTCAAGGACTTAGGAACACTCCGATTACAGGGAACTTTGCCGGACGACAAAGGCCTGTAGAGAAATATGGGTTCCGGGGGGGACCAGGTGAGGATTTCGGAGGCTTCGGGAAGAGTAGGGTTGGCGAACTGAGAGCGGCTTCGAGTGGGTACTTGCGGTGCACTACTACTGTATCCTTTGTCCTTGTTTCCACCTCCCACCTAATATAAATACCTTCCAATCATCGTCCTCCCAAAACCTCGTCATCGTCACTTTCTCTAATCCGTCCTGTAACCAAAATTCAAACCAAACCATATTGTCCGTTATACATGCCATAATATTCCATATCAACCATAGTATGATCGCCAGCCTGAGTGTCGCCAGTGACAACCAGTACGCTCCTGCACGGATTCGCGCACAACAGTGTCGCGAATGGTCCATGATTGTGCAGGGTAAAGTGTCAAGCTGAGAGTGACAGCGAGTCGCGCAAAGACCCGCAATCAAATCAAATAGTAAGAGGGGAAGTGGGGTGTAGTAAATTGTCTATCTAGCTGCTCTACATTCTCGTTTTATATACTACGGCTGTTTACTATGTATTAAAGGCTGTCCTCTGACTCGTGGTACGCCACCGGAGACATGCCCGAGACACGTCGACTGGCGTTGCCATCAACCGCATGCCCGCAAAGTTCTCCACAGTTCAATCTTCGTGACCGTGAAATTCCAAAAAGTGTGCTTGTCCGCACCTGTTTCATGCGCACTCAGATCGACCGCTCATCAGCGGAGCGCATGGGGATGAAGCAGGAGGGCACGTTTCAGTGGCACGCAATCTTGCCTCCGGGTCTGGACTCCGGGGGGGACGTGGCTGGGGAGGGCCGGGGCCAGGGGCCCGGGCGGGACACCGCGTTGTTGGTTGGCGATTTGTTGGGACGATTGGGAGAATGGAGGGCGGGACTTCCGACTCCGAGGAGCTTGTGACGGCGGTTACGGAGAGGACGCGTTGAGGAACCTCTCTAGACTGTACTGGCGGCGGCCATGTCTCTAGTCGACGACTCGATCCTCGTGTGCAGTAGAGACCTCTTGAAGTGCAGCTACAATCTGAAAAAACTTCTTGACACTTGGCGATCTTGAACGTCCCGGTTCGTACACATAAGATAGCCAATCGTATTGACTGCGGGGCCTGTGGTAGACAAGTGCAGCAAAAGACAGGGAAACGCTCAGAAAATACAGGAGAAACTGGAGCGGCGGACTGCAGGCGTATTGATTGATCTCTGGGTTAGAGAAGCAAGAGATGGGGACGACCCTTCTGGACGGTACAGTCTCTGGAAACTGTCCACCGCCAATGTATAAACTTGTTGGACTTTCAATCGGCCCGACCAAGCGGCGATTTTGTCGCGGGTACGCGAGAACTTGATGGTGTGTTCTGACGACTTCTAGGAAAGCTATGGAAGGATGAGAATCTGGAAGTAGTCTACCTAGTTAGTTGTTGGTAAACTCGTTGTTCATGTTGTGGACCTCGCGAGTATAATAAACCTCCTCCTCCTCCTCCTCCGAGATGCGAGAATGCGCCAGATAGTTCTGCGAGACCCAGAGTTTCTATAATGAATTCGCGAAGGGCGTCCAGGTCTGCATATCGTCAGAGAGCACGTTGGAACCGAGAGCAACGTCCGTACATTCACCCAGGCTGGTGCAATTAACAGGTCATGCTGAGGAGAATCTGCGATAATCACAACAGAAGATGCATGCCCTCTGTACACCGTGAAAGGACTACAAAGTCAATACACGGCCGTTTCACAGGAACTCTGTTTGAGAAATAAGAAGTTTGATTTCTGAAGGTTTCGCAGTGACAGACAGGATTCGAAATCAAGCAAACATGAGACAATGATCTGCATGAGACCGCCAACATGGCCGCCAGAGTCCAGAAATACCCCGAGATATCCGACGATGAAGACGAGGACAATGTTGTCGGCCAGCTTATATACCCAGAGATGACTACGGCACCTCCTGTCAGCGCCACTGGAGGTACGCAAATTTCTCAACTACTTTGATTCTTCAGCTTATATCCTGCAGAGCAATCATCCCGGGCGGTCGCTCAGAAACGCAAAAGAGAGGAATCGCACGAAAACAATCATAATGGGTGCTTTGAAAGCAAAAGGGCTCGCAAACGTCGCCGCAAGCTGGAGCGGGAAGAATTGGCAAGAGCTCAGCCAGCCATGCTTCCCCCGCACTTTACTGTTCTTCCATTCACTCCGACGCTCAATCCTTGCCATGCAAATGGTTTCAATCCGTGTGCCTTTGGGATGCCGTCGCACGGTTCACCTTTCAACTCGATTCCACCGCTCCCCTCACCTCCTCTGTACGATCTACCGCAGAGATACAAAAACAATAGCGGTAGTAGCAGCAGCGGGCCTTCGGCATGGGTTTCGTCGATGGCAGAGAACCAGATGCCATCCATGACAGATGAACAAGACACGGACTTCTGGGACACATATTCCACTTCGGTGCCCGCGGAACCGCTCGTAGAATTATCCCCGTCCCCGCCGCCCCCTCAACCGCATCGTGCGCCCTCGCCACCCCCGCCAAGTGCAGTAACACCACCTCCTGCTCCTGCTCCCCCTGTCGCCCCCGCCGCCAAGTCTGCTACAATTCCAAAGAAACCTGTATCCCACACAATTGGCATGAACCCTGACCAGGACAAGCATAGCAAACGCGGCACCTTCCACCCCTCCCCGCGAGTCATCACCTCCTTAACATCAAAGTCTCAGACACAGACCTACATTCCCAATCCCGCGCGCACACTCGTGATGGAGCAGCTCCCCAAGACGCACCGCACTCGCGAATTCATCAAATCCTGGAGCAAGGCCGCCGCGGATGCGCATCCGGTGTACTTTGCCATCGACCCGCAGAGCGGGAAGGCGTTGGTGGAGTTTGCCACGGCGGATCTTGCGAGGCGCGCGGGGGAGCCCGAAGCTCGGAGGCCCGCTTCAAGAGGGGGTGGGCAAAGGGAGTCGCTCAAGGGCAAGCCGCGCGCGGATCTGATACGGGTGTGGTGGTATCGTGTCGATGGCGTCGGTGCGAGCGCGGGGGTGGGCGAGATCGAGGAGGGCGAGATCGAGGGAGATGCGGGGGAGAGGGAGGTTAGCGTTCCGCCCGCGAAACCGCCATCGCCGCTAGCCGCGGCAGAGACGAAGAAGGAGCGCAAAGCGAGATTGGCGAGAGAGCGCGAGATCAAGGCCATGGCGGCAAAGGCAAAGCTGGTGACGCCGCCGCAGCTGCCGGATGCATCCTCTTTGGCTAACCCGCCGCTTCCTCCTCCTCTTCCTCCTCCGGGCTATTACCCTCATTATCACCTCCACGAGAATCGCCACCGCCGGTGTACACCACAACTGCATGGCCCATCGACAGCTCGGGTTCGTGGAGCGGCTCAGATGGGTGGGGATCGCCTTTGCCGCCGCCTACAATGACGACGTCGACCAGTTTCCCGCAACGGCTGCCGCCCCTCCCACCGCAAACAGCTCTTGGCGCTCAATGGCCGCTGCAGCACACTTGGCTTCCGGCTCCCACCACCAGCCCCTTCGTTCACCAAATGGACACTGTTATCGACAGGGACGTCGATATGGAGTTCGAGACGTCGCAGAGCGCGACTAGGGATACGAACACGACTTACCCGCTCCCGCTCCCGCCCTCTCCGCCTGCACTTGCGCCTGCGTCTCTGATTTCGCCGAGCGTTGTGTCCCCACCCCAGCTCCCTATCGTAGCTCCTCCTCCTCACACTGCACTGCCTCTGCCGATTAACGCCGGCGTCAGCGCGGGCCCAGCTTTGTACCCACCTCTGGAACCCGCGCGATGAAGAATGCACCCAAGGGTCCGCGGCGGCAGCGGCAGCAGAAGGAGCTGGATGAGAGGATTCGGAGGGGAGGATGGAGATTGTGTCTTCTGCTGCTAGAGCGGAGGGCAGAGGGATGTTGCGATGCCAATGCCCGTGAGCCAGGAGAAAGGGCAGCTGGAGAGCGTGGATTCCGGAAAGATGGAGGAGAATCTGAGGAGGTTGGTGTTGAAGAGTCAGAAGAGTAAGAGTGCGAAGAGGGAGAGGGAGGGTGCCGTGGTGGCTGTGGCTTCGTCGACGGATGCGGCTCCGGCCCCGGCTGCGTTAGCAGAAGTGGTTGTGGGGCTGCGGGGAGCAGAAAATCAGAGCGGAGGAGGAGGGAGGAAAGATGGAGAAAGAGATGGAGACGAAGACAAGAATCGAAGAGGACTCGGCATTGACGCTGGACGATCTCGCGGTATCCTTCATCACGGAGACGATTCAGACGCTCGTGCCGGCGGAGGGGGCGCCGCTTCCGTCTTCGCTGCCCGAAATGGCCAAGCCCGTCGTTCTCGCGGCCGTGTCCTCCACCTCTTTGTCTCTGTCCCAGCTCCCCTCTGCGGCGAAGCCTAAGCCCTCCTCCGGCGCTTTGTCTGCGAGGAAGGCCCTGGCGGCGCGGCAGCGGAGGCTGGAAGTGCAGATTGCGGAGAGCCAGGCGTTCATGGAGCGGCTCAAGAAGGCGCGGACGAAGGAGGAGAAGGAGCGGGTGTTGAGGGAGATGAGGGAGGCGGAGAGGCGGAGGTGCGTCTGCTTCCCTTTGGGCCAAGCGAGTTGGGTAACAGTGAGTGAGCGAGGATTGCTGACGCTTTCTTTGGTGGGCAGGACGATGTCGGAGGGCGATGTTGCGACGCCTGTGCCTCATTCGACGCAGATCTCGTCACGGAAAGAGGGAAAGGTGAGGTCCAAGTGGCCGGACAGCAGGAACGACGTGTGCGTGCTGATCATCAGCGATGAAGAGGATGAAGGGTCGGAGAGTGAGACTGAGGACGGAGACTTATGAATCCGGATGGGGTTTGGTATGGATTTTCTTGTTCATCCTGGGTTGGAAAGGATACGGACGGGATGCCGGATGACGCGCTGACAATCTCGATGCATTACAGTATACCTTACACTGCCCGCAGGCAAACGGACACAGTGATGCTTCGGGTTCAGAGAAAGGCTTCATTTCTCTGTGACCGCAAGGATCGTGCTGCCAACGCTGCGAGCTTGTTGGCTTTCTTGGCTCGTCCACTATGGACGCAGTGCTTATGCCTAATCTACTAGACTCTGTGAAATATACCCTTTTTTCTCTGCTCGACCGAATAATGTTCAGGAAGCACCGCCTTTTTCCTTCACCACCACCACCAGCGGGCGCCCATCTTCGATCCTCGTGAGTCTCATTTCTACTCTTTTTCTGCCGCCTCATTGCATCCCTTGCCTCCTCTGCCTTGATTGCTGCTCTTGTCCCTCTTTGATTGATCTTGTGCGATTACAATCGATTCCAGTGCACTACTCGAGTCTATACACATGGCTTTGCAGCGCATTAACGAGGTGTGTGATGTCGCCGAGGATCACGACGGTTATGGCTGAAAGTCGCTACGAACGCAAGACTCTGAATGTGCGGCGTCCTGAGATCGATTCCCGTGCTGCCGAACGTGTAGAGAACGCGGCCTATCATGGGTTAAAATACAGGACAAAGAAAGATGGAACAAGCTTAGGGCTCACCGGCGGCAACGGCGCCGATTGTTTTTGAGCCACCTACGATTATGTACCTGATAGCATAGGAGAAGACCGCCATGCTCAAGGCTGCGAGGCGGCTAGCAAGATCGGCGTCAAACACGTCCAAGAGAGCGTTCTCGAGAAGAGGAGTCTTTAGCAGTAATATAGTAGATAGACATCATTCAATAATCCTTGTCCGAGGCATATACATAGGCGTGAAGGCTCAAATGTAAATGGGAAGGGTCGGTCAAGGCCGTCCCACTCGACACCCTTGACGAAATTAGTCTCGTCGATGAGGAAGTCCTGGGGCGACACCCATCAGCAATCAGGGACGCGATGCGGGCCAGTCATGTATAGCTTACGATCGGAGCCCTCGACGAGCGCACCCTTGACCTCCGAAAGCCGATTCTTCACGCGGTCTAGCGGGATGCCGGGGACGACATGCCCCATCTTCACCTTGGGCACAGTGCTACTTTCATCAGCGACCTAGAAACAGAATGCGGAAGCAGAGGATACGTACATCATACGCTTTCCAATCGCGCACGAGGTTGCTAGGCACGGGGCGGAAGATCTCGCGGTTCGCCAGAGCTCGAGGGTCTCATCGAAGCGGGTCCTCCTCTCTTCGCCCGTCTCGTCGTCATTGGGTGTCGGCGCCGGCCGCGTAAACGAGCATGGGTTCTCGTGGCGTTTGTAGGCGTATCGGGGCGGGATGAGGCGAGGTGCTCTGTAGAGGAAGAAAATGAGTTGACCTGAAGGAAAAAGAGAAGAACCACGTACCGCGGAAGATCTTGCGACGGCCTGATACGGCTTGCCGTCCCTCGTCGAGTCGATGAAGTCCTGATCTTCGAGCGCAATCTCAGAATCACCGTCGCCTTGGAAAGACGTCAACGATTGCCTCCATGTGCGAGAAAGAAAGGAGGACCCACCTTCTGGCTTCGGTCGTTGAGATTAGCTGAGCCCGTCTAGCACCTGGGTCAGCAGGGGGACAGAAACAAAGACAAGGATGATATTCACAATGACCCGGCGATCGTCAGTGACCATGAGCTTCGTATGGATATACACCAGCTCCGAGATATATCTGCGTACCGGCGAGTCAGCAAAAACCAGAATGACAAATGCAGAGGAACATACGAATCAAGGTCCTCGCATCCAGTACCCAGCCACTTCTCATCCTCGTCCGATCATGCAACATATGCTGCATGACATTGTCCGCGACGTCCTCATCCCCGCGCACGCTGCGCGCTGCGTTCTCAAAGCGTTCGATAGTCTCCTTCGCGGCTTCCTCCGAGGGCGGGATCGGCACCGTCCGGTCTTGAGTGCGCTCTCGTCGGTGACGACGATGCCCTCGCCAGTTTCCACCGGGAGCGCCAGCGTCACTTCCTTCTGCGCGTCGTCGCCTCCGGAAGGGCCGATCCGTTGCCGCGCCAAGGCGACTTGCGCTTCCGGGTACTTTACGCCACGGACTTGCTCGATATGCTCGATGTATGTCGCTGAGCGCGAGTCAGCTAGAAGGGGGAAGCAGAAGAGAAGAGAAGACTAACACAGTGGCGCGTTGATACGATCGTCCGCGCGGAGATGTAGAAGCGGATGTAATGCGACCTGGTCATATTATGAAAGAAGGAAAAAGACAGACGAGGAAACTCACGGCTCGTATCGCCTTGCGGACCTCCTCAAAGATACTATACCCGCCGCAGTTGATGGTGCGGTACATGGCCGCCTTGACGATCTTGAGCGAGCTCTCGGCCTAGAGGTCCCCCGGGAAGCCGGGGACCTCGGGGATGACGACGACGATCGGAACTTCTGGCCTGCTCGACGAGGGCGGCGGCAATCTGATTCTTCACCGGGTCCTTGTCGCACGTCGCTGAGATGCTACATTGGCTATCAGACCGCCTGCATTCTTCGAAAGAATAACGAAGTATACTCACAAGAACTGATCCTCAATGAAAATGAGATGCTCCCCCTCGCGGATGAGCTGGCGGTATGCATTCTGAATGCTATGTTGGGTGAGAACCCCATGTGGCCAGTCGCTCACGCTGCGGACGACCTGGACGCGCATGCCCGGTTCTGGCGTTTCGCATAGTGCGGCTCGCCGTCGTCGTAGGGCCACCCCAGCCAGCGCTGCGGGTAGTGATACCCCATAGCGCGCCACGCCTCGCGGTGCGGATGGCGCACGACCGCCTCGTTCGGCGCAGCCTCGACGTTGTGCGGGAGGGCGAGGACGGGGTACTGGGGGTTAGGGTACCTGCGCTTCTTGATCTCGTTCCAGCGCTCGACAAAGCGCTGCACGATGTCGACCACGACGGGGCCCGCGAGCGTCATGTGCCCGTCGTGCCTTGGCATCCGCGCGCTCTCGAGGAGGGACAGGGCGTTGGAGGCGTAGTCCAAGACGTTCTGGAAATCCGCGCGGTGTTGTAGTCTTGCCCCGGGAAGAGCGTCAGCGAGAAATCGGTTGGGTGTACGTCGGCGAGCGGGTGGGTGTGGGTGTCCCAACGCCCAAAGCAGAGGTCGATGCCGCCGATACAAGGATAGTGGCAGTCGACGACGACGACCTTCTCATGATGCGACCAGAACTCCACTTGGTCTGTAGAAAGATGAGGTCGAGAACAAGTGGTTAGATGCGCACGACTTACCCTTGGTGCCGATGTGTTCTGGGTGACGCATGCAGGTGATGTTGGGGTGGAGGGCCTCGAGCCAATTCTTGGTGTGCTTAGACCTCATGTTCATCGTCTGAGCGACTTCCTTGTACACGATAACGTGGATCTTGACCCCCTGCTCGGGTTTGCGCTTCAGCAGCCTGTCGAGACGCCATTGCGAGTTATACGCGGGGGACGACGGAGGTACAGCTCAGGCGTAAGCCACCAGTCCTGTGGGAGCCGTCGAGTTTGAATTGGAGCAGGATAGTAACGTCCACGTACCTGAATAAAGATGACTTCCCTTGCATTGGAAACAGCGTAGAAATAATCGTGTCCATCGATGTGCCTTTTGCAGGAAATAAGTCGCAGTGATCACGCTCCGAAAAACCGACTTGCCCACCAAGTTCTGGGACCGCTCCGCAGCAAAGTTAAGCTGCCGAAGCGATGGCTGGCGTTGATCTCCGCACGAATTGCATCCTGATCCTTCTCCTCGAGGTCATCGTGACGGCCTACTCGCGCCTAAGTGCATGTACTCCATCGCTAGGACACGAATTCCACGATTGGGGTTGATAATGCCTATGCCAAGCGTCGGTATCTGGTTTCCAAGAACTTGTTATACACTACACACCGATAACCTCGCTGCGGGCGTGCTGGTGACCCTCCGGGAGGTTGTCGACGGTCTCTTCGACCTTCTTGAAGAAGCTCATGGTGGTGAAGGAAGAAAGAAATTGCGTTGCTTGGCATGGAGCATCGAGGCTAATTGTCGCAACTTTTATTTACTCGATATACGGCCAGACTGAGACATGGCCATATATGGCAGTATATGGCCTTAAGCCTGACAGCACCTCATAACGACTAGAAAAATAAGATATGGCCATATCGGCCTACGATCAGGCAGGATATAAGGCCGCCATCAGGTTAACACGAAGCGCGGGATCAAGTGCATATCAGGCCAGTATAAGTATGGTGCATCCGAGGCGGAAGTACAGACGCTGATAAGGTGGTCAGTGCTTGCCACCTTGTATGCTCAAATTCGACCGGATATTGCCAACTCAGCCCGCAGCTGTTGCTCGCTTTACTTCGCCAAAGAGGAATGTTAAAACAACGTTGATTTTCAATAGATACATTGTACAAAAGTGGGTATAGGGAGGGTAAACCAAAGGGATGAATGAGTGGGCATATATGAGGGTCTTGCACCGATAGGTAAATCAGCAGGCAGAGTACCAAGGCTGACTTGAACTTGACAAGAGTCAGTGCACAGCAGGCGGGAACGCACGGTGATGGAGAAAGAGCTGCTGGGAGGTACTGCAATAAGAATTAGCACCGGAGCCATGCTCCACACGATGACGACGCACCCAGAGACAGAATGAGCGGCGTAAAGACGTTAGATGCTGCCACGACTCTATCGGCAATGGACGACGTACTAATATCCCCCATCTGATACGACGTGACCGAAGACCTTGCGATGAGCGGCATTGGGCAGTGCGGCGGGGTGAGGAAGAGGATTGGGAGGTAGAGACGATGGTGTAGAAAGACAAGGGAGGTATGTCACGACGTCACAACTGCGCACGAAATAAATAATCAGACCAGCTCCACTCGCTCCAACTTGGACTCCAACGGCTCCACTGGCTACGCCTAAGATTAAGATTAAGATTAAGGGCACAGGTCCCACGCGGGGAACGCCCACCCAAGACTCCAGGAACGGGGGCGACCTGACCCTCAAGGAGCCCTCTACCGCCCGTCCGAGTACATGAGTACAAAACAATGTCGTAGAGCCTAAAAATCAATCTCCATCTCGTCGCCCCCCGCCCCACTGTCCGAACCGTCTTCCGTCGCCGTATCAAAAACCCACACCGCCTCTTCGTCCGAGTCCGGAGCCAACTCGCAGACCATCGTCGGCAACCGCCGCCCGAACCAACTCCGACTGCGCACGACCCGGAATATGAATCGAGCTGTCGGGATGACGGTGCACCAATCGAAGATCAGCTCCTGCAGGTACTTTTCCGGGCCTTTCCTTTCCTTTCAGGCCACATGAAAGGCGCACCCCGGCACGGCCGCCTCCCTCTGAGTCTCCGCTGCCTCCGGCCCATCAAGTACTTACTTCCCCGTTGGCTGAAATCCACCGCGCAAGATTTCCAGGGACGCCATAGACGGCTTCCGCCAGCTCCACCACCTCAATCCTGAGGCCTTTACTACTCCAATCTCCGCATCAGCTTCGAGGAAGAGTTTTTCTCGCTCTCGGCGCTGCGCAAGCGCATGGCGGGGAGACAAGTCCTGCAAATCGAGGATGACCTTCAATGTGCCAAACTCGTACAGACGGACGCAAACGGGAACGAGTGATAGATTCGCGTTGAGTGGAAGTATTAGTGCCACGGAGCGCCCAGTGAGCGCTAGTGAGCCTTGTCCCAGCCTACCAAGGGCCCCGATACTAACCTGGGTAGTAGTTTTGCTACATGGATGGCGGCTGGGGCCGCTGGGCATGATCTCGCAAGGCCGCCCCGTTTCATACGAAGCCGAAAGCGATCGACAGTGAACTCCATCGCACGACGACGGACAGCCTGAGTCGCCCAAACGTGGCTTCGGCTCTACTCTGGGAAGGCAGGGACACCCCGGCAGTCTACGTTTGATTTTGCTATGTCACGGTATTACCCACGAATCACACAATGCGGATGCCCTTGGATGCCCTTGAATAAATATTACGGTTCTTCAGTAATTACTCCTCCTTGGCAGTAAGTAATTACAGGCATTTGATAGGTCATTCTACCAAGATACTGCCTCATCGGTGGCCTCTCAGGGACTTATGCAAACCTGATATCGCCGTATATGGCCTGACCGACAAAATAAGCTTAAGGTAGTTGTATCGGGCTCGTACGATTGCAATATTCTGCGCTCACAAGGCAATGAGGCTATGGCCGTCAGGCCATATATGCTAAAAACATTTTTGCGACTAATACATACCCAAACCCAACCCGATACCGCCGTGCTCAGCACGCATGTGCTTGTAGATCCCCTCGCCCTTGGGTGTTGCGTGCTAGTTTGTGCTGTACGAGTGTACTTATGCAATGAGGGTGGCCGTGGCCATGGATTCTCGCACCTGCTTTTGTTCATGTATTTCTTTGAAGCGTCTGTATGAGTGCTTGTATAAGTAACAATCGTACGGAGATTTTACAGCAGCTGTTACAAGTTACGGTGCGATACACACAACTGAGAGGAGATACGACGCAGAAACCGTACACTTTTTTGTTCTTACATACCCAAACCCAACCCGATACCGCCGTGTTCAGCACGCATGTGCTTGTAGATCCCCTCGCCCTTGGGGAACGTCTTCAAACACACCCAGCAGATGTGCGTCTGGCACTGGATGCAGGTGACGTGGTGGCACCCCTCGTCCCGCTCAATAGGGATGGCGCACCCAGGGCAATTCTTCACATCGTGCCGCGCAGCCCACTCCTTGAACAGCTTGTCCGCCCCGTCGCGGTCCGCGCAGTCAAACCCGTCGTGCGCCTCCGCGTGACAGTGCGGGCAGATCCGCAGCAGGCACGCCGGGCACTGCACGACGGTGCCCTTCGGGCCCGTGCGGTAGATCTGCAGACAGTCCGGCGAGGGGCAGTAGTGCAGCTCCTTCGCGTGCGTGTGCACGTAGGACGAGACGGCGGCCGCGACGACCGCGTTGAATTCGCTCGGTTGGAGCATTAGTGTTTTTCCGGCTCCGGCTTAGGCCGCCAAGCCGGCCAAGCCAAGCCCCGGCTTGACAAAGCCAAGCCGAGCCTAAGCCGGACATGACCCCGGCTTACGGCTTCGGCTTGAGGTCTGTCAAGCCGTAAGCCGGGGCCTCAAGCCGGGGCTTTTGACTACCCCTTTCTTTGCTATATCAGGCTAGTTTTGCTAGCCATTGCTGCCTGCAATTCATCACTGAGAGTCAAAAATTACTGATATGAAACAATGAGGTCTCCGAGTCAAACTTGAACCATCATTTTGAGCTGATTGATGGACATCACTGATAGCAACAGTTCTGTTGGAGTGTTGTTTCTGTGTTTGAGACAATGAAAATTGGTTCTGAGTTGAATTTGAGTACATATACATTCTACATATGGACAGAAAAGGTGTCAAGTCGACCCAATGTAAGATATAAACAAGATCAAAAATGCCTGTACCAAGCCGGGGCTTAAGCCAAAGCCAAGCCAAAGCCGGCCGTCCCTTACGGCTTCGGCTTCGGCTTCAACATCCTGAAGCCGGAGCCGGGTCAAGCCGAGCCCAAGCCCCGGCTTCCAGGCCAAGCCGGAGCCGGGAAAACACTATGGAGGATGCTGCGCGCGATGGAGAGGGGGATGTGTTGGGTGCATTTCGCCTCGTTGCCGAGGCATTTGAGCGGGAAACGCCGGTTCTCCACGGCAGCGAGAAGGCATTGGACGAAACAAGAGCGGCACCATCTATGGCGGCAGGGTAGAGTCACGGGCGAGACGACTTGATTGAAGCACACCGGGCACTCGTGAATGTCTGGCCGGTAGGTCAGCTGAGCGAGAGAAGATTGTTGCACATCATGGATGGCTTCCGTTCCTGCTTCGAACAGTTCGACGCCTCCGCGCAGGGTCACGGTTCGTTCCCACATATCAACAAAGATGCTGTCGGCTCCAAACTTGACACACAACTTGCTGAGATGCTCCGCAATAAACGCATTGACAACGCGTCCCGGAACGCGGATAACGCGAACTTGCTGGGCCTTGAGATCCGCCAACTTCTGCAGCAGGACAGCTCGCACAGCGGCGCGCCGCTGAGGGGTACCAAAGAGTCTGAGAATCCGCCGAACACCGTCGACTTCGATCCGAACGTCGGGATTGTTGGCCCGAATGCTGCACAGAAAGCCTGCTGAATATGGTCGTCCAAAAAAGGAGTTCCAGGCAGCTACGCCATCCTGTCGGAGAACCTCTCCTCGCGATATCGTCTCGAACTCCGCTTTGAGCCAGCCAAGTGCTTTGGTGCTCTCTGCAGACAAGCGAATCAGCACAATTGTCGCGAGACGGCGGGTGACCACCGCCATGTGACAGCCGGTGCGGAATGCTTCTTCCCGCAATGCATCGATGAGCGACGCATGCTTCTCGTATTCTTCGAGAGTTACACGGTAGGTCAATGTTTGTACATGTGTGGCGAATATTCGTGTCTTGCCTGTCCAAGGTGGTTTTCTTCCGTGGACGTTTCCTGCAGCCAAACGGGCAACGGCAGGAGAAGAGAAGGTGGCATACGCTCGCACAAGACCATGCGAGTACGGGGGAGGAAGGATGTCTAGTTCCCTCAAATCACCGAGACTGTGGAGGGTGTGTTTCACGCGGTCGACAGCAGAATCAAAATCAGTGTAGTTTGGTCGTTCCCACATGATGTCTTCCGGGCGTCCAAAACGTGTCATACATTTCTCGTCGGCGCCAAGCGGTAAGTTGGTAAACTTCACCGTCACAGCGCCGATAGAAGGGAGCCCGGTGTGAACAGCGGCGTGAACGTAGTAGCCGTCGCAAAGGTCTCTCGTTGCCGCGATAGCCTCCTGAGCTCTACGAAGACTCGGATAGCCTCCATATGCCACCTTCGAAGGAGCCTCCCACTGTATCCGCACAATGGAATCCTGTATGTCCATCATCCCGTTCCTCGCGTTGACTGGTATCCGCGCGGAGATTCTCGTGCCGAAAGCCATGGATCCGTCAAGGTCAGTGCTGGCTTTGAGAGCCTCGGCGTGGTTGGAGAAACGAACTCGGACGATCATCACATCCTTCATCGGAGTCGTTGTCGGCAGTTTGACTTCGCATACGGTGCCAAAAGGAGCTAGAACGGTGTTGATTGCTTTGGGTTTGACTCGAGCAGGAATGTCGCTGAGAATGACCCAAGGCGTCTCCATGCTGGTGGTGATATCATGAATCTCGAAACCTGAGCCGAGTATGACTTTGGTGTGATCGTGAATAATTATTGATGAATGCGGTTCTGGAGGTGGAGGTGGAGGTAGGGTTGTAGACGGATAATCATAATCCAGGTCTAGGTGAACTCGTTTGCACCTGTAGCCATATGAACATTGGCCCGCAACCAATGACGGCAAACATCAGAACACGGCGGAGGAGGATGTTTGACTTTCGTCTGAGAGGCATAGGAAAGAGAAAAACCCTGCGATGAGGATGATCCCACCGTTGAATTTGTCTGAGTAATGAGGTGAGTGGGGTGGTGGGATGATAGTCTGGCCGAAGAGAACTGACGCTTATGGACGATGACCCCTCTGTCAGACTTTCATCAGACGAGGTACTGGAATCGCGCCAAGCAGCGTTGTTAATCGGCGAGCCCCAGAGACTGTTTTGGGCATTCCATGAGAGGTCGTCGTCTCGATACATGCTAGTGTTACTGTTCTGACTCGGAGGCTCAGGTGAATGGTATGACCCGCGGAGCCGAACGACATAAACAGGTGTTGAGTCATTTCGACGAAGGTCCCGCGGAGTCGGAATTGCGCGAAATTTTGAAGGAACCTGTTGGTGTAACAGAGAGAAACGTCGGCATGGGAGCTTGACAGAATGTAGTTCCGTCGTTGCTCGGTCAACAGTCACGGTCTGTCATCGTTGATTAGGCTTAAACCAATATCGATGCGGGGTGGACCGACTTCGAAGCCCGCATGCTATTATGAGAGGACGAATGAGCAGAAGAAGGGCATTGAAGCAAGTGGAAGCACCTTTATTTGATCCAACTCAGTAACATGACGATACGGACACCGCAAGCCTCGTTGGCATCGACCATACTTGAAGTCTCGACAATCTTCCTTGAACTTTTGGGTAGTCTGTGACTGGTTAAAATTTATATACTCGAAGAGGAAAAGTGGGCTACTCGCATTCGTTTCTGGCTCGTCATCGTCAATACGAGCCGGCTACATACGGTACGTGAAGAGAAGGCGATGGTTGGGGAAGATCTATGACTTACAGGTCGTACCGTCGGTCCACTTCGATCGCTAACTCCACCTGCAGGCTGCGTGGGCCTCAACGAGGGGGTGAACCGACTTCGGAGCCCGCAGGCTATCATGAGAGCACGAATGAGCAGAAGTAAGGGCATTGGTGCGAGTGGAAGCACCTTTATTTGATCCGACTCAGTAACATGACGATACGGACACCGCAAGCCTCGTTGGCATTGACCACGCTTAAAGTCTCGACAATCTTCCCTGAACTTCTGGGTAGTCTTGGACTGGGCAAAATTTAGCGACTCGAAGAGGAAAAGTGGGGAAACTCACCTTCATTTCTGGCTCGTCATCGTCAATACGAGCCGGCTACGTACGGTTACGTGAAGAGAAGGCAATCATTGGAAAAGATCTATGACTTACAGGTCGTACCGTCGGTCGACTTTCATCGTTAACACCACCTGCAGGCTGCGTGGGCCTCAACGAGGGGGTGGACCGACTTCGGAGCCCGCAGGCTATCATGAGAGCACGAATGAGCAGAAGTAAGGGCATTGGTGCGAGTGGAAGCACCTTTATTTGATCCGACTCAGTAACATGACGATACGGACACTGCAAGCCTCGTTGGCATTGACCACGCTTGAAGTCTCGACAATCTTCCCTGAACTTCTGGGTAATCTGGGACTGATCAAAATTTACATACTCGAAGAAGAAAAGTGGGCTACTCACTTTCGTTTGTGGCTCGTCGTCGTCGATACGAGCCGGCTGCGTACGGTACGTGAAGAGAAGGCGATGGTTGGAAAAGCTCTATGACTTACAGGTCGACTTTTATCACTAACTCCACCTGCAGGCTGCGAGGGCCTCAACGCGGTTGTATTCTGTTTGAGCCGGCAAAGAGTCAGACTCCAAATGGAAAACCATGCGTGCAACGGACCTGGACCTGAGTCAACGTACCAGCATGTATGTGGGGACAGTTTCTTCTGTAGCACTGGTTTCGCGCGAAATCCCGGCAGACCTCTAGACCCTTGGATTGCTTGACCTGAGAACTGAGCGAGAAAGGACGTTGTCGCGAGTTCATCATGTATTATCTTGTTGAGAGCGTGCTGAGTTGGTTTCGAGACCTAGGAAGTGCATGTGCAGCCTGCAGGAGGACCCCTGATAATAGCCCAAAACGATAGCCCCCGGTTCGGACAAAATCTGACGGGTTTGGGCAAAACACCTAGGCCCCAAAGGGTCCCGGTTCGGACAGAACCTCCAGGTTCGGCGCTGGAGGCAACGTCCTGGTTCGGACAAGAGTTGGGCGCGGGGCGGCCGCCGACATGCCTCAAATTCCCATCAATGCTCGGATCTGGTGAAGTTGTGCCGGAAACACCCCAGAAATGTGTTCTGCATCGAGAAGCCGCAAAAAATGAGACCGTTTTGGAGAATTCGAGAATTTTTGGCTATCTGGGCCGTCAGAATGCCCAAATTCAGGCACTTGCGTCAGCTGGGGCTATGTCTGGTTCGGACAAAAGTCGCGCTCTGCGGGCAAAAAGTGTTCGGACAGAAGTCCCAGGATTGGGGTCTTTATGGGGCTAGCCTTTTGGCCATAATCAGGGGTCCTCCTGCAGGTGACAGAGAGTGAGAAGCGGGTGGCAGTGTACTTATCATAGATTATCACACCGTGATCGCCGACGCGGGCCCGACTCGGATCGATTGCACTTGACTAACTTGCCAAAGCTTTAAGTACTGTACATAGTAGGAAGGCCCTCACTAAGGGCCTGTTCGGCAGCACGGATATGGATATGGATATGGATATCGACCGACCTGCCTTATTTAGTAACTCCGACCATATGTGAATCAGAGTGATGATCATGATCTCTTTGATTGTCAGTGACCTCAGGCTGCTGTGACTCGTCGCGTCCAAAAGGTGGTTACGGGCTTCCGTTGACTCTCCATTCTGTTCGGGGCCTCTAACCATCCTTCCTTCCGAGTGCACATCCTGCTCAGTATTAATACTTACTTACTGGGAAATTGGAACACTGCAATTCTGAAGAACCCAACCGCAGAGTGGAGACTTCGAGTAGCAGCATGATAGCATGATCCCAGCTCGCTACACAATACTATTCCTTACTCGACTATTTATTTGCGTAGTTACATAGTCGCTTCGCTAGAAATTGAATCTTAGCTAATTAGTATAGTATGCATATGCGTCGTCAACCGATTCTCTCTCTCACCCAGTCCGCAAGTGCTTAGTGCCGGGCAGGTGACATCGTGTCCGAGCGACTGACAGCGACAGATGCTCAGTGACTGGATTGCGAGTGCTCGAGCTTCCTCGAACTCAGGTATTGTACCAGATTGACGACCCACAGACATGCGTGTGGACCAGATTGAATTATATGATCTCTTAAAAGTACATTTGTCCTTCAACAAGCGAGGTACGAGCGACTCGTTGAAGCGTCTGTCACCGAGAGACTACATTCGTCCTGGATCCATGTCAGCGTCTGCACAGCCTATCAGGGATACGAGATTTCCGAATTTCAAGTTCGCGCCGCTGTAGGTCTCGCTGTAGAGTCTGCGCCGGAAGCGAGTAAGGGACAGTGGACTCCATTTCTCGATCCAGCAGTCGGTACACCAGACAGACAAAATGGGTCAGATCACTCACAAGTGTGCATTAGGAGTGATACATTTGCGGGCCGAGAAGAGGAGCAGGGCAAAGCTCTGGAAGGATCGTTGAACAAGAAAAAACTGAAAGGCCGTCAAGGTGTACCATCAACGCAGACAAAGACGACCGAACCAGGTAAAAAAGAAAGCCTAAGACCGCGGAGACTAAAGGGAGAACGGGGAGACGGTGTAGGGATGTTACAGTAGACGGGTCGACTAGAAGCCATCGTCAGCGAATGAAGACATGCAGTGGATTCCCATTACGGTGCCAGACCACCACCAATCTCATGAGTTCCGAGAAACCACTTCGAGGTGAAAGACTTTGCTTGAGTAGGACTGCAGAAGTATTAAATTCATCCAGCGAGTCGCGAGTTGTTGTCGTCAAGTGAGCGTGAGCGTCGGCGAGATCAATAGCAGAGAGAGCTGCAGAAGTTTGCGCTTCAAGAACGACCTCGGCCTGCTTCTTGGAGGTTTCAAGAGCACTCGCGTTGTCAGATACTTCTTCAGAGAGTAGTAGAACCTTCTGCAGAGGTATTACTTAACAATGTACAGAACAGAAAGACGAGTGCACACACCTGCTGCATATTATCGAATTGGTGCGTTAAATTAGTCCATAAGTCTTGCGCCGAATTCTGACCAGGTTTTCAGAGCTTATCTTTTCATCAGACAGAAACGCACTGCGAGGCCAAAGGCTTGGAGAGTTTGCGTTCGGAAAAGAGAGAGTGCATTGTTCAAATTGGCATGTGTAAGGGATGTTTGCAGAAGGGGTACAATGTCGCCCAAGGAGCGTGCGTGCTAGAAAATCATCAATATCATTTCAACGCAAAACGGGAACACATACATGTTGAGACATGACTTGAAGTTCGGAGCCAAGTCGACCAATCATTTGTGAGCTTTCAACTTTGATGTCAACTTCAAGTTGAACGTCCGCCAATCCAGCCTTGAGAGCTTGTATCCGGAGGTTCAAGAGTGCGAGAACGGCTCACTGAGACTGTTGAACGGAATATGTGCAGAGTTCACAAGGATCGGATCAGAGGAAGAAGGGCGGTTGCGACGCTTTGGGGTGGAATTCAGCTCGATGGTCAGAAAATTACAACACGAGCCGTCGCTGATCACAAACCGCGAAGCATGCACACGTTACTTGGGTGCACTGGATAGTGTATTCCGGCGGCGTGTGTACAAAGCACTTGCTGACACAGAAACTGCACGGGTGGTTCTGTTCACACCTGGCTCTGAGTTTGGAGACAGAGGGTTTCGACGCCGAGAGAATCCCATACTGCTTGGCGATTTAATCAAGCTTACGCAGGCGATTTCAAAGACGGGAGATACGTACGCACTCGATGGCACAGACAACACCGACTGAAGTATGCAATCAACAAAGAGCATCTGCAAATTAAGGAAAACATCAAATCCGGAGGGCGGCACAACACAGTGTAGGTCGATCGGTACGGATGACAAAGGAGAATCGACGAGCACTGCGACGAGTAGAGATATCTGTACTTATTTCTCAGGATAATTTGCGCCATAGCCAGATACGCGGGAAGATACGACAAAGTATTTCATCGAAGCACTTGACTCCCTTGCCGTGATGTCGCCCTGCGTGCGCTGTTGGTCTAGCGCGTATGTAGTTCGAGAGATTACCAAAGAAACTGTACAGTGGCCAAATTGATGCGTTTAAGTTGGCTAGCTGCGTCGCATCTGAGGAAAAGAGCCACGCTGCTATAATGGTCTCCAGATGTGGCCGAGCAACCTGCGGAAAGGCGTTGTGCTCGGCCATCATTTTATGAGACATGTAGACCTCGCCATATAGCTCGTGGTGGCCGTCCGGCCGGACAGGTCAAGCTCGGTGTGAGCGGCATAGGCATTCGGTGCCAGAGTACGTGGGATCCCACCGAGCCTCAAACGGTGTGATGTGGAGGTCCATGAACGCGGGGCTCTGAAACGCCTCCACCATGACGTCAGAAGCGGACGGTAGATCAAGCCCGGAACTTCGTACTCCAACGCGTCCCTCTCCGCCTTGGGTGTACCTGCAGGACCCGGTACCTTGATTTTCACCGAGGTTTCCTTCCACCCCTTGGGTAACGCGAAGATGCTGTCGTTAGAGCCTTTAGCATCGGCTGCATTGTCGAGCCATCTGTTCTGCCTAGCCGAGTTGAAGTCATCGAGGTCTGCAGGATCAAATTCCGGAGCGAGGATCACACCGTGGACAAGATCGTCCAAACCTGCGTTAGTTTTTTGGCTGGATCCGAGATGGTACCGAGACATCAGCCGCGCAATCCTTGGATTATCAAAAGGAAACCAGCGCGGAGCCGAAGATGGCTCGGCGGCGACCTTTCGAGGAACAAGGAGGTTGGGGGAACGACAAAGGTTGCTAAGCGACAAGGTGTCGTCGGGATCGTGCGTTGACCGATTAGGATATACTTTGTACACACCGTGGCTATTTGGTTTGGTCTTCACCCACTTCGGAGGATCGCATGGCACGGGAGCAACAACTGCCGGTGGTGCAATCTGTTCCGGCGCCGTTACTGGTTCGGGTGGCTCTGGCGCCACATCTTCAAAGCGCTTCGGCGGGCGCCGAGGGCGAAGAGGTCGGCCGTTTGGGGCTGGAGGAGGTTGACTATAGACTAGGTGCTCGAGGGAGCTACGAGATTACAATTGAGTCGCTCGGGTCGAAGAAAATGAGTAAAAAGATACCCCTGGAGGTTCTACGTCGACAATAATTGACGGCGGAGGCTCTGCCACCGCTGCTTGAGCTGCTGCCAGTGCCGCAAGGGCTGCCGCCGCCGCTTCCCGTTCTTCAGAAGCATCCTGTACCGCTAGAGAATGCATCTCATGGGCCGCTATGGTACTTGCGAGCGAGGCGCCATCCCGGCCCGTCAGAGCCGGGCGTAGCGCACAGCGGGCCCGCTGGGCGGACACCGTCGTTGTCCGGGGCGGGGGCTGACCGTTGACGAGAGGCGAACCGGTGCCGAGATGTGCCACTGGCGCCGTGGGGGTGTCCCCGTCGTCCTGGGGTCACGGGTCGACGCTCTTGGCGGACCAGCAGCCAGCCGCGTCTCCGGGCGTCAAGCGGTGTGACTGGGGCCTATGGCTCCCGTTTGAGGCTCGACTGCGTTCTTGAAGCTGCAGGAGCAGCGTCTACGGTCTGGCCGGCTGCCAGCAGGGCAATGACCCTTCAATTGAGCGACAAGCAGCACTCCGCGCCCGAATCCATGTGCTGGCGAAGCTCTAGTCACAAGGAAGGCTGCTGCTCTCGAGTCTCCAGACGTCTTGACTCGCCAGTACGCTGGCGGTGACCATCATCAGTCACAGGGAGGACGACCTTGCGGGTGCCAGTGTTTAGCAAGTTGCGGGACAGCCTGAAGAATCCACGCAACTCGATCCATGCAGCCGACGCTCTTGCTACATACAGTTTTGGCTCCGGAGTAGTGATACCGATCACCGTACCCACAAAAGGGCCGTGGACACTGGACTCCGAATCCTCGACGACGAAAAAGCGGCGGGTGCGGACGCGCGCCGATAAGGTGTCCACCGGTGACCAGAAGCACGCTTTACATGTTTCCACGGAGAAGGGCGTGCTATTTCCGGGGCTCGTGAATACGTCCGGGACGCATTGTTTCATCCATTCGATGGTACAGGTGAATGTCTGCTTTCTTAGGTCACTTTCCGTTTTGAAATGCACACGGAATGTACCTTGGCCACTCGCTGGTGTCTGCGTGTCGTGAAGGATCTTGAGGGAAAGTCCTCGGGAGTCGGGACGCGCGTACCTTGTATCATGTCCTGATACTGACACTGACGATAAGAACTCCCATAGTCTTATTCACTGGATGTGCCGAATCACTCTCTGTCCGCTAATTTTTAACCTCTCATTATAATCTATGCGACTCGGTACTGACCACTTTCATTCAGGCCCTCGCATCCCTCTCCGCCCTCCCGCCTTATTCGTACACGAGCGGAAGCCCCTCCCTCTCGACGTCCTCATTCTCGGCGCCGGCGCCCAGCTCGACACGCCCGACCCCGCCAGCCGCGCCCTACGCGCAATCGTGCTCGTCAAGGCGCTCTGCGCCCTACACGCCTCTTCCTCCTCCTCGTCTTCCGAACGCAGGCCTCTTCTGGGGCGCATCTCTCCGCTCAAGTAGCAGCAAGAGCGGTGCCAGGGCAGCCACGCTCCTGGTGATACATGAACACCAAGGCGCGCAGGAGTTTACCTTTTGTCGAATGCCTGCGCGAGGAGCGCGCGAGGTGGGACTGGGGCTGGTGGACGACAACGCGGAGAGGGAGGGGGCGGAGAAGGACCTCAGCATGAGCCCTTTCGAAGGGCTGACGGCCACGGCCACGGCCGGGGCGGGATGGGCGGCAGCTGGGGCGGGCTGAGTGGGCTCCTTTTCTCTTCTTTCGGTCGTCACTCCCTTGGGACCTCGTCTGCCCCTCATCTTCCCTCGTCATCCGACCACTTTCCTCTTTTCTCCGAAGGAGCACGAGGCACTGCACCCCAACTATGTCTACCGCCCCCAGCGCGTCAAACAGAGCCGCACAATCACCGTCGCCGCGTAGTCGGCAGCAACGCGCAAGAACTCGGCGCCCGCCGCGCAGGCCATCGAGTTCGTCGTCCCCGGCGCCCGCGCGCAGCACGGGCGCAGCTCCAGCGTGTCGATGCCCCCGCCGTCCCAGTCTATCCAGATCCCTAACGTGTACTTTGGCGCATCCCAGCAGCCGAGCCCGACAGCCTCATGCCGATGATCTCGCGTCGCGGAGTGGGCAATGCGCAAGGCGGATTCGATTATACGCCCTCCTCTGCGGGCACTTTCGACTTCGAGACGAGTCCTGTTGACTTCCTCGCTGATAACGTGACAGTCGTTCGGCTTCCTGCGCTCCATGCTCCTCAATGCCAACGACACCATCCTCTCCCCTGCATCGAGCGCATCCAGCTTGGATCCCTCCTCGCCGTACAGCCCCGCTTCGGCATCCTTCCATCCTCCGCGTCCGCCTCTACACCTCACGCCGGCCTCGCCCCACCGACTTCTCGCTCGATGGCCCCGCCCACGTCGATGCAGCCCGGCCCCGTCCCCATCGAGGATCACGCCGCGCACGCCTTTGCGTGAGCCGCCGCCGCCTCATCCGTCCTCGCGAAGGGCGACTTCGATATCGTCGTGCGGCAGCAGCAGTGGCCCAGTCGTGCTCCGACGACGTCGTCGGCGAGCTCGCGTACCCGATGGGATTCGGCGTCCGCGGGTGAGGAGAGCATTGCTGAGAACGAGCTCGATCTGCACTTCTCCGCTGCCCCTGGCGACGATCTGGGTGTGGGGTTCGACGAGATGATGTCTGAGACTGATCCCACGGGGGCAAGTTCTGAACAATATCGATTATGTACAGAGCGTATCATATAGTATCATATTGTTCTGCAAACAGTAAGCTAGACGTCTCGGACTTCTACAAAGCAGAAAGTTGCGCATGTGCCAAGCGAGCAAAATATCATCAACATCATACACTGCTGCACGAGCAAAATCTGAAATCGAATCATCAATCTCTGGGCACAAACCAGCGTATCGCAGCAGCGTGCTCCTCAGGCCGCCCGTCCAGCCCGACACAGAGGTTCCGTCCTTGTCTTGAGAGCGCTACATGGCAATCCGTACAAATCAGCCCCGATCCTCACTCTATGTACCAACTCAAGAAAGAAAAAGGAGGTACGCACCTTCCAAACATGCCTGTCCCGCCGAACGACCTTCTGCAACTCGGCACAGCTCTGAACATATCACAAATATTGTCACTGTTGAAGGTGGGGCCCGCGACAGAACGGTGTAGGGGTTAGCATCCACCAAAGCTCGAAGGGTGTGCGATTGGCTTAGTGCATCTGTGAAAAGTTTCTGTAGGAATCAATCGGGATCAGCGGTCGATCGTTTTTTGTGGAAATAGTAAGAGAAAAGAGTGGAAGGATAAAGGTTTAGAGGGAAGAAGCACACACCCAGTCGCGCTCAGGTATCATCACCTCCAACTCTTCGAGCGAAATGCACGCGCGGCAGAGCAAGAGGAAAACGCCCGGACTTGCCGGATTATCGATGAGCGCAATCGTCCGGAGCGTGCGCGCGTGGGTTTCAATGTGATCAAGCTGCTGGTGTATGTGGTTGGGCGCAATCGTCCGCGAATTTTGGTGTCCGTGGAATTTGATTATGAGGGACGCCAAGGAGAACGAGGGGAAAGGAGCAGCGATGTAGTCGAGAATGGTGGAGACGACGCCGGTTCTGAAGTTTGTGCCTGCGGCAAGGGGTAAGAGTTGAGGGCGCGCGCCAATGGCGAGGTGTTTCAGATGGGTAAGGGGTGGAGGAGGCTGGGGAAGAGCGCGGTTGATGTCCTGTTATTCGAGCGGGGTCCATGGGTAAGATGAGGTAGAGAGCGGAGGGAAAGGGAACTTACGCCCGTGGTCATTGAGAGAGCGGTCAGGTTGGGAGTGTGTTTGACCAGGCTGAGGATAGAGACGTGATCCACCTTGTCGCAGCCGACAACGTGAAGACCTGTTAGATTCGGAAGCTTTTCCAAAGCGGACTCAAGCAATGTTTCATTCAACTCATTCGCCATCTATTTGATCGATCAGTTAGGAAATAAAAGAACGTCGAAGGGGAAATATCGAAGAAGCCTCACGAAAAGAGTGAGAGTGGTTAAACTGTTTCGTAGCGCCCCCGTCCACTGGGGGAGTAAATTCATCACAATCCGAGATGCAAAATCGAGCGTCAAGTGTCTGATCTTAGAAGAGCCCTTAACCAACTTCTGACACTGCTCCGTCGTCAAATTAGCGTAAATCCACAGTTTGCGCAGCCTGTCTTGCTTCTGCAGCACGTCAATGAAAAGCGGCAGGGGCCTCTCGTTGAATTGGAACGAAATGAGGTTGTGGCAAAGGTCAAGCGCCCCCGTGCATTCTGTCAGAAATTTGGGATAGTACTGGTTTTTGACCATAGCCAGATTCCTGATGTCTGGCAAACGAGCCAAGCAGTTTGGGATTGCGCGTATTTACGACCACAGCAGGGCGCCGCTCACCAACATGCCGAACATGTACAGCAAACTCCGGATGCGCTAACACCGCAGCGAAAGGTGACATCACGGCGGGATACCGCTTCGCTTGGGACACGCGGAAGAGCAGGATGGAGTACAGCCGCGGAATCACATTGACATAAAAGGCGTGGCTGACCAGAGCGACGGGTGGAAGGTCAGCTCCTGCAAGGTGAGCAAAGATTTGCCCCAGGACATCGAAATTCAGATCGTCAGCGGACATCATGCGCTGCAGGATGGTGGGAAATTTAAAGAGACAAGGTGTCAGTGGCGGCGCGTGATCATCCGCTGCTTGTACATGTTTGTACGACCTGCCGAATAAAGTTGCCGCAACTCGGCTCGGCTCCGGCTAGCCGTCGAGCCGAGCCGAAAATAAGCTGAGCTGAGCCGAGCCGTTGACATGACAGCTTTATTGACTTGGCTCCGGCTCAAGCCGGCTGACGAGCCGCGGCTTCAATCGGCTCTCAGCCACATTCAGTCTTTCTGCTTATTCTCGTCTATGGTCTCTCTCAACACATGCGCTGCCCACCTGAATCTAGTATAATATTCTCTGAACTACCATATATTATGGGTGACACAGATCAAGGCTCCTGGAGTCGCCGCTGCACCGTAGTCAAGGGTCGAGGGCTCGAGGGTGCAATGAAGCTGCACACTGGCAACGCCGATCAAAACTTCGAGCTTAAACGACATACGCACACAAACCCGGGCATGGAATTCACGGCTAAAGCCTAATTTTCATTGTGCGCATGTCCTTGGAGTTATGATATTTTTGTCTGAGGATGCCAGCGGATGGGACGACATGAAGAAATTCCGCCGGCCCTTCCTCTGCCAGTGTATGCTCGCTCGCAGCGGAAACGCACATCAAGGTAGGAATTATTGGAGAGATAATTCTCATTGTACTGCTAATGTCTGCTAATAGCTGAGCCTCAAAGTCCCAGTCCACCCCAAGCCACACGACCAGCACGTCGTCGTCGAGCGCCACAGCCCGCTGACAAGACACCCCACGTCCCCCGACACCTCTGCATCGCAGACGTAGGCAGCGACAGGTGCCGCCACCACCGGATGAACCTGAACCTGTGGCCAGGCAAGAACAAGTCCGTCAATTTGGTGCGTCTTTGCATGCTTATTTCTTGAATCCACCACTGATACTACTGTGTCTTCTAGATGTATATAACGATGTGTTTACCGACAATCGCAGGACAGACAATCCCGAGACACCTAGCCGTCGATCCCGAGGGAATATGCGTTTCGATGACTCGGACGCCGAGTTCTTTCCCTCACCATCGCCTTCTGCCGACTCGCCGAGGTCTGTAAGCCACCCTTCACCCACCCGTCCTTCGCCCGCCCGTAGTCGACATCGGGGATCACCACGTGCCGGTCCTCACGCACCTCCACCGCGTGCTCATCCTCAACCTGCCGGCAGTCGGTCTGCCTCAGCCAAAGATGTATGGACTTTCATCGAAGGGGAGGCGGCAGAAGCGCGAGAGTGTCTTTTTTGCAGGTGAGTGTGTCGTTTGATTTAAGTATATCTTTGGCTCGAGTCATTCCTTTTTCTCAGACAAATGCATGCAGCAAATCATCATCATCAACGCAAGTTTTACGGTCGTTTGACGAGCACAGGTGTCTTGCGGAAACACCTGTACAGCGACCACCTCGACGTTTGGGTCACTTCGTGTGATCAACTTAACATTCGCATTACGGCCAAGGAGGCGAAACCGTACATTGACGAATATCGCGCGCGACAAGGACAGCCCATGGCTGGGCACCCGAGACGCAAGAGAAACGACCCGCGTTCTCACAGGAGGCCTTCGTCGATGCAATCGTCGAGTTCATCGTTGCCGATGATCAGGTGAGTCTATCTGTTTGTTCATCCAGAATCAGTCTAATGTGCATGCAGTCGATAAACATCATTGAAAACAAGCAGCTTCGCGCAATCTTTCTCATGTTGCGAGCTGAGCTGCGGGACTCCGACATCCCCCATCGCTCCATGATACGACAACGCATCATTCAAGTATGGGAGAAACACCTCAAGAACCTCCAGCGTGAAATGGCCGTATGTTTTCTTCATGACTCCGTCTTTCACTGCTAATTGCGAAACTGACAGGATGCCATGGGCATGATCTCGACGACCATGGACCTGTGGACGGACACGCAGAAGACACCGTATATGGCGGTTACGGGTCATTGGATACAAAGCAAGCTTATCAACACATCGTCTGGCCCCCAATACCAGCTGACTCTTCGCTCCGACCTGACTGGTTTCACACGCGTCCCCGGTCATCACGATGGCCAGCACCTGGCGACCGCATTTGTGCATATCCTTGATCGGATTCGGATCACTGAGAAGGTACATTGACCGGTTGGCGAGCTGTTCTCCGGCATCTGCTAACATCTCATTAGCTTGGCTGGGTGACACTTGATAACGCGTCTAACAACGACACGTTCATGCTCTGCTTAGAGCGTGAGCTCGTTCGACGGCAATTGCCGTTCTGCAAATTCAAACGGCGAATTAGGTCAGGTTCCCTCTGCTACGGTCAACGCAATCATTGACATATCATAGATGTTTTCCTCATATCGTCAATCTGGCTTGCAAAGCCGTGCTTTCAGCCATCACAAGCATGGATTTTGCCGTGCCAGAGGCGGCCGATTTTGTTCGTGAGCCCGGTGCTTCTGTTTCATTACTCGATGCCATCAACCGGGACCCCATCGCTACTATTCGAACCATCGTTCGCATGGTCAGTTCTCTGACTCTCTCATGTGAAGTCCTGACTGATACTGTTCTAGATACGGGTTTCCTCTTTGCGTCGCCAGCACTTTGCCGACATCCTGCACACATTGAAGCACAAAGACCATCAACTTCTCCGCGATGTCGACACTCGTTGGTCTTCCACCCTTCTAATGATCGACCGTGCACTCCTGCTCCGTGAGGTAAAAATGATCTCGCATTTCAACGTTCATGCTGATGCTCGACAGGCGATCGACATGTTCCTCGAAGATGATGCGTTTAGAGAGCTTCATAAATATCGACTCGGGAACCAAGACTGGAAGGCACTCGAGGTGTTCAAGAATATCTTAGCGGTACGCATCATTTATCATTCATCGAACAGACATTCGCCCAATAACTGAATAATGATAGGTACCTCATGCTTTCCAACAGAAGCTTTCAGCCGAGAGCACACCAACTCTTGGGCGTGCACTGCCTGCCTTCGAGGCTATGATCAGGATGTGGGAAAAGCAGCAAGAGAAGTACCCCGAAATCCGGAACATCATACAGAAAGGTATCGACAAATTTGGTGTATATCAAGAACGAGTGGAGAACATTCCGGCGTATGTCTTTGCGATGGGTGAGTCCTTCTTCTTCTTGGCTACATCTATGCTTAACATCTTCAAGTTTTAAACCCCGCAGTCAAACTGAGTTGGTTTGAGAAGTACCGCCCGGACCGACTGCAGTGGGCGAAGGATCTCTTCGTCTCGGAGGTCTGTGCCCGAGTTCTCTCATGATTCAGCTTAAATTTGATGCCATACAGCTCAATGGGTATCGTACGAACATCGCAAACACTCCCACGCGGCCCAGTGCGAACAGCAATTGGGCAGACGAGATCCTAGGTTTAGACTCCCCCCAACGTCCGGTCCGAAGCCGAGGTGTACAAGACGAGATGCAAGCGTACATTGCAGAGGGCCTCTATGAGCTGCGTTCTCCGGTGCATTACTGGGAGGTGCGCAGCTTCATAACATTTTCACTGCATTTCATTGATCGACAAGTTTGACAGGAAAACCAACTTCGTTATCCGACCCTCTTTAGGTTTGCCCTCGATATCCTTCCAATTCAAGGCTCCGCCGTTCCTTGTGAACGGGTTTTTTCTTCAAGCGCCGAAACTGACACCAAACGCCGCAACAGGATAGCGCCGGAGTTGATGGAAGCCCTTCAAATGCTCAAGTTCTTCTTGAAAACCGGACGTGGACTTGACTTCACGCAGGGGACGACACGGGAAGAAGAGCTTGCCGTACTGGAAGCAGTGGTGGCGCAGAGCGGTTTGGTGCCGGAGGATGTGACGGGCTTTACTACTTTCCTCCAATCTTTACTTGCCGCCTTCGACTCAGAGGACTCAACCAAGTAGCCATTACTTTTTTTTTGCGCAGTATACTTACGTCTCTGGCAATTCTACAATACATACCGTTGTCGGTTATCGAACGGAGTTGAGTCGTGGTGCGAATACCTCTCGTAGATTGCCTATCTTCTCTTTACAATACACTCCAGGCCAGGTCTACCCTCCGATGAAGACTAAATGGTCACGACAACCTCGTTCACTTTGAACTACTTAGCGTGAAACCGTCCTACACACGGCGATTGGTCAAGCCGATATTCAGATTGATGATCAACAGTCGGCAGAGGCTTACTTGATTCACACCAATTGGGCCGGCCCTAATTTTTTTTTCAATAATAGTGATAAATCGGAGGGTGTGCTCCGAGGCAGTCACTGTAGCTTAGAATCAGAGCCGAAGAGGACAGTAAGAGGAATCTGAGGATAGCGGACATCATTTGGCTCGCACAGCCACATCAATCGGAACCGATTTCCAATTTAATTTTGTATCTTCCTACATTCCACAGCACACCACCACAAACATCTCGCACGACACACACTCACGAACGACTGGGCCCAGCCTCGAGACTGCGCCGATCATCCTGTTTGCCACAGACGATTTTCCAGCCGCCCGGTCTGACGGTGCGCTTCTTTTTTCTCTTTGGCGAAAGCGCTGAGCGCATACAGCATGGACCGCTGCTCTGCCTCCCTTCACCGATGTCACCAAGCTGCCACATGCCCGAGCCTACCCCAGGCCGAGTCGGCTGACGGTGTAGGATTGGGCGGTCGACACCATGGGTGGGCAATCTGTCGGATCGACGGGAGCACGCAGCCAGTGGCGTGCTCCAGATGAATCTATTCCAAACTGCGCGGGCCATGCGCCTGGTACTCCGTGTCTTTTGCTCTTCAGCACGCAGTCTGGCGGCCTGGGCGTCAATCTCACAGCTGTGGACACAATCATCTTCTATGACCAGGATTGGGTGCGTGTTTTTTGTGCTCGTGGTCCCAAGTCATGGGTCCTTACGTACTCTGTGCCTCCAGAACTCGCACTTGTACGCTCAAGCACAGGATCGTGCCCATCAGGTCGGGCAGACGCGCTCAGTGCTTATATTCCGGCTTATCAGCGCGCACACGAGACACGGGCCTGCTGGTTGACGTCCACGCGCGGGCGTGCACACCTCAGACCGCGCCCGCGCCCTTGTGTTGTGCTGCTTGCCACCCCGCCTCACCTCACATTGCTCGTACCACGAGGGGATGGAGCCCGCGCACCCCGCGTACACCCAAGATTGTCCAGCAGCACGCTGCGTGCGTGTGGGTTCTCGCTAGGACAGGGGAGGAGGAGGGGAGGGGGGTGCGCTGGGGGTGGAGAGCTCCAGCAAGACGTGGACGCAGACACGGAAGTTGACGCCGACGCCGACATGCTCACCGCCTCCCCCTCAATTCCATCCCCATCCTGACTCAGTCAAGGGCGCCCCTGCACTCGCCCCTGCACCTGCTGCTGCCCTCGAGCCCGTCGTGGACGCCCCCAAGACCGAGGAAGCTGCTCCGCTGCTGAAGACCGGGCTCAGCCCGCTGCTGAAGAGGCGGCTGTTGCTGAGGCTGCCCCCACCACTGCGGAGCCTGTCGCTGAGGCTGCCCCTGCCGTAGAGACTGCCACTGCGGCCGACGTCGACGTCGACACCACGCCCCGACATCGCGACGACCAGAGCAACTGGAAGGGAGCGGGGTACTAGCTGTTGTCATGCGCCGAGCCCGCTGCTGCTCCCGTTGTCGCTGCCACCGCATAAATGCTCTTACTCAATGAACGACGTGACGATTACTTGTTGATTACTTGTTGAATCGTTTCTATCCCACTTCGCCATGAATACCTCTCGTAAGTAGATTGCCTATCTTCTCTCTTTGATACATTCCAGGCTAGGTCTACCCTTTGATGAATAGTCACGACAGCCTCATTCTGAGTGGCTCACTTTAAGTTAAGTAGCGTGTTACGCACGGCAAGCGGTCAAGCCGACAATCAGATTGATGAACAAAAGTCGGCAGAGTGGCCTACTTTATTCACAGTACTTAGGCCGGCCTCAATTTTTCTTTCATTAAAAAGAATAAATTAGAAGATGTGTGCTGAAGTTGTCGCTATAGCTTACAATCCCAGCCGAAGAGTACAATAGATGATCTCATGTAGCGGTATCATTTGGCTTGCACGAAATGATGAATTCGAAAGTGTGATCATCAATGTCGAACCTCCTTCTCCTCTGCCACCTCAGTCTCCATCCCAGGCCCAAACCCAAGCCCAACAACGCTGCTAATCCCTCAAATTGAAGCATCATACAGTATCACCTTCGCAACCTCTTCTACTCAGTCTCGGGCATCGGCGTCAACTGTGTGGCGTGTGAGCGCCCCGTCCCTGCAGTCCGCAACTCGCGACTCGGATGTGTAGCTAGATTCCATGTCGAATGAAGCCACTCCACAACCTTCGCAGCGAGAGCAGGACCGTCGCGCTTCCATCGCCGCTAGCCGTCCGAATTCGGTCCTGAACAAGGACTGCACTCCAATTTGTCCCCCCTCCGCAGCGGCAGCGCTGCGATAGCGTACACCTCCATGCCTGCGTCTCGGAATATGCCACAACGTGGCCTCCAACTGCGCCGACCGCCCGTTCCGCGACGACAGGGCGCCCGCAATCATCTACGAGGCGGATACGAGCAGGGCGAGCCGGGGCAGGGGCGTGTCGTACGGCAAGCTTCTCGTTGAGGTCGCGGGCTGTGAATGTGCCGAAGAATCTTGGCATCAGGAAGGGCGACACGGTGAGCGTGTACCTGCCGATGACGTGGCACGCGGCGGCGGTTCCTGGCGTGCACATGCATCGGCCCGGGGTGCACTCCGTCGTCGTGTCTGCGGGGTTCAGCTCAGAGGCGCCGTGAACGACTGTTCGAGCTGGGTGCTAATCACGAGCGATGAGGGCAAGCGGCAATTGTCGGGCATCAACCTCGCCGCCTTCCGCCCGTAATATCGTCCTTCCACTCTCAGTGCCGCCTCGGCCACCCACCGCCGCGACATCGTCATCTTCATCGCCCGCCTCTCCCCGCAGCTCGTCTTTATCGGCCAAGGCTCCTTCCATCCTGACGCGAGCATCTCCGCCGTCTTCACCGGCCAGCTCACCGGCCAGAGCTTCGGGCAAGGCCTTGGCCAGCGCCGACGTCATGTGGTCCGTCCGCACCTTTCCTGCACCCACTCATTCACTCACTCATTCTCCTCCCAGCGCACCCTCCATCACGGAGACCTTTGGCCAAGTCACGCTCCAAGCACTGGCCTCCATCCTGCCCATGGTCGGCTTCTACGTCGAGGGCACCGCCGATCTCGACTTTGACCCGACGGCAGGGAACGCCACGGACGGGCCTGCTGCTCGACGTCTGCGCAGGGCGTGCACGGGCCTCAGACCGCGCCCGAGACAAGATCGCGTCCCAGATGAACACCTGGCTGAACGGTGCGTCCGGATGTCTTTGTTTCTTTTCTTCCTTGACTCATTGTACATGTACGCGCAGGTCCAGTTCTCCGAGCTTTCCGTCGGCTCGTCCAAAGCCGCAGACTCGCTCACGAAGTCCGCCGGCTGGAATCTCCACGCGCCTCATCAACACCGCGGCGCGTACCGCAATGGCAACACAAACGGGACCATCAAACCCGCGAGCCTTCTCGACCTTCGAAGAAGTAGTAACCATGGGAAAGGACAAGACTCACGTTAACGTCGTCAGTCAGTGTGCTTATCAGTCCCCCTGCTCGCCATCGTGCTCACTGCACCCATGCAGTCATTGGCCCCGTCGATTTCGGCAAATCGACCACCACCGGCCACTTGATCTATAAGTGCGGTGCTATCGACAAGCGTACCATTGAAAAGTTCGAGAAGGAGGCCGCTGAGCTCGGCAAGCGTTCCTTCAAGTACGGTCAGTATCAGCGATGATCAGTCCTTCTTTAATCGATTATACAGTATCTGATTTTGCTTTTTTTTTCTTTCTCCTCATACAGCGAGTACCCTCCTCTTGATCGGTTCGCCATCTGCAGCAGACCGTTGCTGTTGGCGTCTTCCAGTTTTGACAAGATTGACAAGTACGGGGGCAAGGGTATGCTCTCCTTCTGTATTGCTCTTTACTGACTCTATCTCAGTCACGAAATCGGTGGAGAAGGCTGTCGAGAAGAAGTAAGGGAGATAGACGTAGACAGATTCTGTATAATGTTCTCTCTCCTTCCTTCACTCTCCTTGTCTCTCTTTTCTTCTCATCTCGTCTAAGGGCGTGGCTGTCATACTACTCTCATTGTGTTATATCAACGAAGCGCCTGCGTCCCGGCTTCACCTCGAGCTCGCTGCCAGCCGAGCTTCTTTTACCCTTGCTGCACCCTTACTCCGCTCCCAATCCTGCTCCGCCGCGGCTTTGGGTCTGTTACACTGGAATGTTATCGTTTTTGTTGTTTGCTACATTAGATTAGTCTGTGAGGTCTGTTAGATGAATAGTAATTGGCCACTCGAACAGCCCGGTCCTGACGGCGGCCCGCCGGCCCGGGACGCCCGGATGAGGGAACAGGTGAGTAACGCGAAATGGCAGAGAAAGCCTAGCTACCCACCCCACATCTCAAGTAGTGGGTAGTATCACTTGCATCCTTTGGCCGCCTTTGGCGAGTGGTCAATCCATTCAAGTTCCTTTCAACAACGCGCCGGGTTGGCCGTCCCAGTGGCCCGTCCACCGAGTCCGAGCATCGGATTATCGCCGAGTCGCGGTCACAGATTGCCGTTCTCTTCGCTCATGGCCACGAAATTCCGACACCGGATTGTGAACGAAGAGGAAAATGCGTCGGCGATCAAGCGCTCAAGCTCATGCTTGGACCAGAATTCAATACTATACATTATGCTGGTTGTCTCCGAGTCTTATCTCTGGGGTTAACTACCTCCTTGAGAACAGGGACAAGGACGCTCCAGATACAAAGTCTGTTTCTTCAATCCCCTGGGACCCACAGTCTACGTCGCGCTCTCCAGGGTGTACAACAAGACCCTAAAATACGTGAAAACTTTTACGAGATTCAACATGACCGACGAGTCGGCCAGAGCAGTCCGCGAGTGCGTGTTCCGTGTTCTGGTACAGTGGTGCTGAATGACGAACCTGGATAAAGCCACCTTCGCAGGGAGCCAGCGTTGACACAGTTGAGACGGTGCGGATTGCGAATCTGTATCCCGCGACGGCCGACGACGCGAAAAGCGTCATGCCTTGGTACACTCACTACCCTTCCTTTGCTTGTTCTTTTCTATCTACGCGCACAGGCTTGATCAATCTTGTTTTGAGCCTGGTCAAGATTGACGACGACCGACTCGAGGCGTTGTTAACGGACATTCAAATTTCAGACGATTCGAAAATACCAATCATGACTCACGACTCGCCTGTATTTGTGCCAGAACCTCGCAATATACTTACTTATTTCTTTGGGCTGATCCTGTCTCAACCCATAACTAAGTGTCTTTGCCCGAGGGCCCACGTTTTTGCAGGGCACTCGAGTTATATACGCAATGACCAGTCTTTGCGATCGAGGTCGACCGTATATGAATGACTGAAGGCCTGAACCGAGCCGACTACTGCCTTGTCATCACAAAATATGTTGGGAGACGAAGCGGGGAATGAAGCTTCTCGTTGTCAGATTGTTCACGCGGCCTTGTGGCATGGGAGCGTGAAACTCGTTGCGGACGGGATATGCTCCGGTGTGAGTGCAGGATATTCTCCGGTGTGATTCTTCTGCTCACGAGGGCCTTTCCGGCGCACAACTCGATCAACACAACTTGCCGCCGTCAGTGCGCATGGCGTGGAAAAGGACGTACTTTTTCAAAGAACTGACTGCTCAATTATCTTCGCACCAAACTTACAGTGTACACTCTGCCGCAAAGAACGCACAGTCGCTCCCTCGAAGGATTTACCCCCTCCCTCCGAGTCTGTATATCCAATACAGTAGTAGTTATAGCTATTGCCCTCCGGGCAGACCTGGATCCTCCGGGTCCTGATCCGAGCAACAGGCAATCATGTTCAATAAGTCGTAACTAAAGCAAGCATGTGCAAAGGAATCGTGGGAGAAAGGTCGACGATCGGTGGTCAGACAGACAATTAGCAAAATCAGACCTGGATCCCTCCGGATCCAGGAATATAGATCATCCCTCCGTCCCAGTGAGAACTCCCTCGTATTAGAAGTGATGTAAACACATTAAAAATGCACGTACGATTCGATGTCGTCTGATTGTTTGCAATCACCAAAAGTGTCCCAAAAATTGGTGATTATAGGCGTTCGGAAGGGATCGAAACAGAACTCGGTCGGAAATAGAAGTGATCATTATACCAACATCTGTTTTGATTCCCTCTGAATGTCTATGATCACCAATTTTTGGGACACTTTTAGTAATTGCAGACAATCAAATGACATTGACTCGTACGTGCATATTTAATGGGTTTACATGACTTCTGATACGAGGAGTTTTCACTGGGCCTCCGTGTCAATGCGCTTCCGCTTAGCCAGCCCTTCCTCCTCTTCTCCTCTTCTGAAGTTCTGCTTCTGACCTCTGCTTCATCTCCGGGAAGTTTGTCGCATCAAACAGCCGCTTTTCCACGAACGCGTTCTTGCGGCGTCGGTCCTTGACCACCACCGCCGGCGGAAGAGTCGCTTTCCGAGGATTCAAATATAGTAGGTCGTTCTCTTCAAGTCGTACGCTTCCACCATCCGGATCCACGCATCGTACCTGCAGGCTGCAACCACTGAAAGGCATCGATGCAGGCGTAACCACTAGAATGATATATAGAAGGCCTGTAATTAGAGAAACGGCGTGATGTATCATCCTTTGTTATTAGCTATAGAGAGGTTCAGAGGCGGTGATGTATCAGTGGCAAACAGTATCACCAGAGACGGCGTCGACCCAGGGCCATAACAGGTATGGCATGTGCGGAGTTACCGAAAATGTGAGTCCGCCTTTCCAGTGTAGTACAGTCAAAGTTAAACTATGGATAATTTCGACAGAAATTATGGAATTCAGAGAAATTTTTGCTCCGGCAAGACCTGTTTCCAGTCCTGAGTCGGCTGCTCATGAAATAGAGCACTCGCAATTGAGAGCGGCAGGCGAGACGGCTTCCAAGTTGACGCCGCAAACAGAGAGTTGCCGAGGGTCTACGAGCCACATATATATCTTACAAGGGCGAGAAAGGTGCTTTCACTTCAACTTCACAGAGATTCCAAGATCCATTTTTGTAAGGAAAGTACAGCAAGATTTCAGTGGATCACTGTCCCGTAAAATTTCCAACACTGTTCCAGAATCTTGAAACTTGAAAGCACAATGCCGATATTGCACCCAGTAAGTATACAAGAGAAGTTCAAATACGCACTGACAACGCTGCAGAAGCGCATGATCGGTTGAAATGGGCCGAGCGACTGGCTGCCCATGACATCTCGGACGGTCTGGTTGAATAACATCTCCGTGTCTCCGCTGACACAACTATTCCACTCAGGCGTGATCATCGCCGGGTTGACTTTGATGTTGGGATCGAGGTGAGGTGAATAACCGCGCAAAAGCGTCGATAAAGGCGGTGTCAGTGTTGAATGACGGGGTCGTCACGCTCGGGAACAGTATGCAACGTCGTTTCCGTGGAGCCCTGGTGGGATGGCGAACTCGCTCTGAGGAACGAGAAACGTCAGAGACATGCGTGCGATTGAGTGTCAAAATACCTTGAACGGCCTGCTCGCAAAAGCAGGCAAAAGCATGCAGCATGTAGTACGTCGGGATTCTTCATCTGCCCCGGGCAGATGAAGATGGCTGGGTGATTATTTGATGTCGGGGGCAGCTTTCCCGAGTGAAATAGATCATCTTACATTCGCGTTGGATCGCATCGACCTGGAGCAGGTCGGTTCCCAAGCCAGCATACAGGGAGCCGATAGTATTCGCTTGGACAGTGATGAATCGGGGGAACAGCTCGAGTGAGTACTGCGCGGCTCCCACTGCAACGCTCTAATAGCCTCTGGTTGACAAACACCGTCGGGCCCCTCGAATGTATTTGTGACCGAAAAAAGAGCCTCCTGGGTTTGTCCTGGATGCAAAAGAAGACATGTCACATGAATGGCGGTCAAGGTAAGATACGAAAGTAATGCCGCATGCGCACCCGTTGACTTTGCCTTGTCGGAAAGACAGGGTCGGTCTCTAGGTGATGAAGTCGCCGTTGACGACCAGAACGGTAGTAGATGCAACGCCAAAGAAACCGTCGATGTTGATGTTGTTTTTGACGGTTTTCAGCACCGTTGGGTCAACTGCACCGTCACGCAGACACGTCAAAGTATTGGCTGCCGAGGTACAGCTGATAGACTGTTAACCACCTTCTCCAGAAAGCAGCGACTCGGAGGCAACTCACTTCGTTCCAGACACGACTTCACTAGATATAAACTGCAAAAAAAATCAAGCAATGAACGTCCTGAATGGACCGACCTACTTCGGAAATAGGGTCGTCAAACGCGTACTGAGATGGCAAGAATGTTGAGCTGGTTATTGCACCTCTGAACAGCTGGGGTGTGTTCTTCCGCCGTTTGCGACAACATGTTGCAGAACGGAGCCAGCACCTGGAAACTGATCAGAGAGAGACGCTCACATACATTCAACTTGAAAGTCGCTGACCGGCAGATTCGCCCCCATATCGTTACTTTTGTAGGGTCTCCTCCGAATTTAGTTATCTGGAAAAAATCAGTGTTACTGGAAAGAATGATGTGTTAGAGTGCGTACGTGCTTATTCACCCATCGTAAGGCAAGGTCCTCTTCGACTTGATGAAGAGGTCAATGGCAATCCAATACGACGGGAACAACGGCTTTACGCAGGCCCGCACTCAATGCTCCGTTGTTCTTCACCGCAGAACCGGCGAGGAAGCCTGCAACATACGTAAGGGAGCTGCGTAGAAATACGACCAGATTTGATCTGCGCTCCAATGTCCAAGCGCAGAGAATCAAAATAGAGGCTGTTGCGGTCTGGTGCCATGTTTACGCACGCACAAGGTGAAGAGGCATATCATCGACTGCTTCCATTGTGCAATTGAAAATGAGCGGCAAACACAATACTCGATACATCGCGAAATCCGGGTTTACTCAACGCGCTGTTTGCCCGAAGCAAGCTACACAACGCCGGAGTAGTGCCTCGAGGCAATACCGACAATCACATCCAGGACGATACCCACGTCACGTCATAGGATAAACCCCGAAGAACGCCCCGAGTCAAATGAAAGGTTGAGCACGGATTGTTGGCATGAGGATCGAGGCACGCAGATCAACCGTGTTGTCCAAGAAGGGGGAAACCGCCATAAGAGTGGTAAACCGAGCGCAGTCCGATGGTATGGTTCCGCCTGCACACATGTGCATCATTGAGATGTGAACCCTTAGCACCTTGCCCACAAAATCGCCAAAGAGATGAATCGCCTCCAACTCCTGCTGCAAAAAAAGGAGACCGGCCCAAGGGCCGTCTGTCACCGCATGCTGCGTATAGGATCGAAGACGGAAGGCAATGTCGGGCAGCGAGGTCCAATCCAGCGGCAGATGAGGCGCTAGGACAAGATCCCTGAGGTTGATCATGGAAATCGCGGTACCTGACCTACTTGGTCCCACCCTCACTCGTCGCCCTCCTGGTCGTCCTCAGGCTCAGACTCGGGTTCATCGTCCGCCGGAAAAATAAACCGCTCGGCTGGCGAGTTCTACGCTTGTAGAAAGAGTGAGAGTCGATTGCCATCGCCGTATCCATCTGAACTGCCATCAGTCCGGCCTGCCGCGATTGTTCCTTCGGTTCTAAGGCACCCTCACACGCGCAGAAGGACATCCCGACCTCATGCGTGCCCCAGGCCCCTGGTGTTGACGACGATATACCGTGGGTTGCAGATAGGGCTCGGGCAGTGTCCATTGTGACCATGCCCAACCTGAATGAGCACGCCAACTTAAAGGTCACGCAAACTGCCGATGCGCCAGGCTTTTCCATCCCAAGTCTGCATTGAAAAGAATCAGTCGGCGGTAGAAAGAAGAAAAAAACGGCACACCTCGATCCGATGGAGAGGAGCTTGCGTGTGGGCTGCGGTCAGTCACCATGCACGCCGAACAGATCAGGGGTGGCCAGAAACAGTCCCAGCAGCAGTGTTTCGGTTCTGCCTCTTTGCGGACCTCACAGACACCGCTAGGTGCAGAGGCATGCACTGCGAGGACCTCGCGAATCAAGAAAGCCTGTTCAGGGAGTCATCGGCGTGCGAGACGGCGGAAACCAGAGGAGGAAACGTACACACAGAGCGGTCTCCATAGATGCTGATCAGGAGGCGTGGTGAACGGGTAACGAAGATTTATTGGTTGCCGAGCAAGTATGAGGCTTTTATAGGTTGACTACGGTGGCAAGGTGAAACATATTTTTGATTCTCAGCAAAAGTAGCATGCGCACGAACGGAGGCATGCGCGAAAGCAAGGTATAGGCAAGATATGATCACCCGCCAAAAACTGTAGCCCGATCCGCCTCAAGGTCCTCGTGTTTCGAGAACAAACCCAAGGCCCACTCCCACCGTGATCCGAGATCATCAGGTCGTTCAGGTTTTCGGATTCAAAATCCCAACCTGGGGAATCTGAGCAGGAAATCCTGGGCCCTGGCGGAGCTGCTTGGAAGCTTCCGGAAACCCATGCCGTTTTGCTCCATATTCTGATGTCACTTTCATCGATGCGCCGCTTCGTTTCCGCCCCCCGCCTGGGCTAGGAGCGATTGAGCCGATTGGTACTTGTCCGCAGCCCCCGGGAAAGCGCGCCTGCGGCGTATTGAGTGATGGAACACCTTGTCTCGCCGGGCTGGATGGGGGTGTTTCCATGGTCGACGGATACAGAAGGATTGAGGAGCGAGGAACCGCTCGGGAACTCTATTATCAAGCGAAACTGGTGCATGTAGATGTAGCTGCCGCGAACCGGGTCGAACCGGCCACCGGAGGTGACGGCGCACCACCCATGTGATAGATTGAGATAGTCGCTATGGTCGAACGTGACCGTATTGGAACCGCAGTTGAAGGTGGCGGCTGGAAAGATTGAGTTAGTGAAGATCTGCTTGAGGTACGGGTGGTGTTCGAAGAGCCCTTTCATTGTGGCAGCCTTAAACCGATAGAGGTTGGGTGCGTAGGCGGCCATCCCCGCTGGGTGGTCAGACAGGTCAGGATCAGTGAGGCCGAGGAAGGATGATGGGTACTCGTACATGACTGGAAGGCGGCCAAGCGGCGCACGCGACGATTGGCTCGCACCCGTCGGGCAATGTTGTGGAGGTCGCGATTGGGGTATAGGTTGCTTGGGGGTGGAAAAATGAGATTAAGTCCGTGACTGGATGGGTGGGAGAGTTCCGTACCTGTTGGCCACACCCAAGGGATACACCGATACTCAGAGGCACATAGGCACCTCGGCGATGACGGTGATCGGACCGCATCAGTTTGCAGCGAATGCAACGACGGCGTGCACGCGCCATCTCTTGCACAGCGTCGTCCACGACCGAGTCCCAATCTGTATCATCCGGCCTGCCGAGAAGGACGGCGATGATCCGCCCATGGACGTCGAGGATGGGCTTGGGATCCCTGGACCTGAGTCAGTGATCGGCGTGAAGGACTGACTGAGAACACCTACCTCCCGTTCCATCGCACCAGGCGGTATTGTCGGGAAACGAGCTGTGAGACTGTGAAAACCTGCTGACGTATCCCACGTCGGGCCCCACCGACCCAGGCTCCCCCACCGGAAACAGGCAGAGACCGCCTCGGGGGACAGGTCCCGGCGCGTCTGAGAGTACCGCAGATTTGGGCCACGGTCGTACGGCGTTGGGGGCGCATTCCGCTGACGACGCTTCGAACGCCGTTTGTTGGCGGCGTCTGCACGCCTCCGTTTCTCCACACCAGGGCTAGGTGTCGAAGATGAAGGGAATGAGGAGGGGACAGCGGGTGTCGAACCTGGAGGGGGTGGGGACGATCCGGAGGCTACTGGGGGTGGGGATGAGGATGAAGAGGGGGCAGGAGATGCGGGCCTTGAAGAGACTGGGGAGATACATGGAGAGGCCGAGAGTGATGACGGGACGGACAACTGAAACCCCTCGTCCTCGTCCTCCCACATGTCATCGCCGTCATCTTTATCAATGGCAGCGGCACCCGCAGGATCAAGGACGACGCCCGCATTCACAAACGCGTGAGACACTAAGTACTGGTCAGCCTCCTCTAGCGCTGGACAAAGGACGTCCTTCATGTCGGAATCAGCGTGAATGACCTCAACAGGGCGATCCGAGCGTGGCATGGACACGAAACCCTCCTGCCACGCCGCGAAGGCGGTCCCAGACCGAGTGCAGTGGGACCCCATTCGTGCCTGCTTCCGTAGTCCGAGGCAAGCGTTCCTGAGAGACTTGATGTGAGGCAATGTGAGTGAGGAAAGGAGCCACATACGTCCACCGCGCTGGGTCGCCCCCCTCCTTGTATCAGCCTGAAAACGTTGCTTTTGATCAGTTTCTGAACGTGATACAGGGAGACCTCTGCGACGCGCCGCGATTCCACCATAGGGCCTCCGGTAAGACCCAGCGCATGGCATCATGACGCGACGCAGAGGCACGTATAGACCTCACCTTTCGTGGAAGGAACAAGGGTGTACCGCAGAAGAAAAAGAAAGGTTCGCCGTTGACGCGGCCATTCGGTTGTGACAGTAGTGGTGAGACTCTTACGTGTTGACCGTCGCGAATGTCTGGGAAACATCATTTTATTTTTGAGGGCCAGAGCGGGATCAAGACTCAAAAGGATCGACCCTGCAGTTTTCATCTTGCAGGTGGTTATATATTCCCTTACCAAACAATTTGTTCCTGAAATGAAGAGAATGTAGGTGCTAATACGTCCTCGCTAGGCCTCACTGTTGACTGTCGCGAATGTCTGGGAAATATCTTGTTCAAGGTCACAGCAGGGTCAAAAGGATCAACGCCGCACTTTCTGTGCTAGAGGTGATTATATATTCCCTTACCCAACGATTTGGTGCCTAAAAGAAGAGAAAGCAGGGAGTTGAAATTTGACGGTCGTGTCTGGGAAACAGAGAGAAATGTACCGTCACGGTGTAGGGGTATTTAGAGGACCCATGGATGATCTATGGTATACCTTACGACCGGAGCCTCGACGAGCGCACCCTTGTCCTCCGAAAGCCGATTCTTCACGCGGTCTAGCGGGATGCCGGGGACGACATGCCCCGTCTTCACCTTGGGCACAGTTCTACTTTTATCAGCGACCTAGAAACAGAATGCGGAAGCGGAGGATACCGTACATCATACGCTTTCCAATCGCGCACGAGGTTGCTAGGCACGGGGCGGAAGATCTCGCGGTTCTTACGCGCGGTAGTGCGCCAGAGCTCCAGGCTCTCATCCGAAAGCGGGTCCTCCTCTTCGCCCGTCTCGTCGTCATTGGGTGTCGGCGCCGGCCGCGTAAACGAGCATGGGTTCTCGTGGCGCTTGTAGCCGTATCGGGGCGGGATAAGGCCGAGGCGCTCTGTAGAGGAAGAAAATGAGTTGACCTGAAGGAAAAGAGAGAAGAACCACGTACCGCGGAAGATCTTGCGACGGCCTGATACGGCTTGCCGTCCCTCGTCGAGTCGATGAAGTCCTGATCTTCGAGCGCAATCTCAGAATCACCGTCGCCTTGCAAAGATGTCAACGATTGCCTCCATGTGCGAGAAAGAAAGGAGGACCCACCTTCTGGCTTCGGTCGTTGAGATTAGCTGAGCCCATCTAGCACCTGGGTCAGCAGGGGGACATAAACAAAGACAAGGATGATATTCACAGTGACCCGGCGATCGTCAATGACCATGAGCTTCGTATGGATATACACCAGCTCCGAGATATATCTGCGTACCGGCGAGTCGGCAAAAACCAGAATGACAAATGAAGAGGAACATACGAATCAAGGTCCTCGAATCCAGTACGCTGAATATGACCGCGCTGGTAAGAACAGCCTCCACGAAGGAACAGGCGCACGGATCTTCGGCGATGGACGGAGGCTTTGATCGAGACAAATCCCGCAGCCGAGCAACCTCGATCGCGCGGAGGATGAGGTCCATGCGGACTTGTCGCGTCCGAAGACCAAGGTGCGGAGCAACGAGCTGGGCGACGGTCCATTTCCACATAAGTAAGCGCGGATGCAGCTTCGGATACCTGGAGGCAGCAGGTGGTAGAGCGAGTCCTGAGACTTCGACACGAGGGGCGACGGCTGGATCTCCGGGAGATACGAGTACATGTTCTGCACTTCGACCGTCTCCTCGTTCGGCGCGAAGGAGAGAACCCATCCGATCCGATCGGCGCTCTGGGCTTCCAGGAAGTCGGATGTGACGAAGAGATCCTGCAAACGGATGACGCGGGATTAGGACAGGTGGAGGGAAACGAAAGTCTTCCGTAACATTGCTCAAGGCTGCGTATGCCATGGCGTCCAGGTTGTCGACGAGCTCCTCGGGATCGATGTCGTCGATGTTTGGCGGCTCCCGAGAGTGACTCTCCAAGCACTGTCCGTTGGTAGAAGAGGCAGGGTGGGTAAGCGTTGTTAATGGCGGAGGCGGTCGCCTGGTGTGAGCCTCGAATGCCCGGCGCGATCGCGCGCTCACCTCCGCCAGCATGCACCAAGGCTGCCCAACGGAGGGGTCGGTGGCGTTGGAGGAGCAAGGGATGGCGTGGTCTGAAGAGTCGATGAGAAACGCACGAATGGCAGCGTGCAGCTGGGAATCGTCGAGCATATCCTGCGCCTCCGCCCCGCATGATCCAGGCTTGCACCGCATTCAAGATCTCCGTCCAGCTTCCAGGGACATGCAGAAACTCAGCGACGGAGGGGACGGCACCTTGAGGTCGCTTCTGCCGGTAATACCATCTTGCGGAGTAGTCAAAGAAAACAATGGGCGTCACCCGACTCCGATAGACATGCCACCAGAGCTTGGAGAATTCGCTCTGATCGATGACAACCTCGCGCGTCTTTCCCTCTCGCAAGGACATCTCCCCGCTGTCATCGGTGATAGAGACCGGGAAGCCTTGTAGGCCGTGCACTGATATATCGACCAGCCAGTTGAGCGTGCCCGCGACGACGCGAACGCGAAGCGGCGGCTCCTTTGACGGCTCCGACGCAACAAAGGTGCGACGCTGGGCCCGCGACGGTAACGAGCTTCTCCGCGCCAGACTCGTCTTCCTATCCAGGCCGGCTGACGTCCCCATCTTCCTTCACGCGGACGGAGGGGGCCCCAGCTGGGCGAACCTTCCGCGCTGGAGGTATCATTGACGACGAAGCTCGGCGGCCGCGATGGAATGCGAGACGACGGGCGCGAGGGTCGCGGGAGAGGACTTCGGCTTCGAGGCGCGCGGCGCGTGGAGATGGAGGGGCGAGCGCGTATACCTCGCCTGCGTCGACGCGCTGGTGGGCTGCGTCGACGCGCTGGTGGGCATCCCGCCCTTCCCCACCGGCATCTGCATCGGCATCTTCCCCCTTCCCCCTTCTCCTCCTCTGGGGACCCGATGATCCATTCCTCTCACCCTTTCGCTCCGCTTCCCCTCCTGAGGGCCCGAAATCAGGTGCCCCGCAAACCTCGCCAGCTCGCTCTCAACGCGCTCGCGTGGAGGAACAAGCGGCGCGCAGAGCAGGACGGCGGGCGCGTACGCCTGCCACCTCTCCTGTGCCTCTGCCGCGGGGTGCGGATACACCGTGGCGAAGAGGGCCTCGTGCACGAGCGCCTCGAGCGTCCCGCGCTCCACCCTCGGCCGCGAACTACCGCTCTCCCCTCCGCTCCCCAACTCGAAGCCGGATGCCTGCCCCTCCCCCAATACGCCCTCTTCCTGCTCGCCCCCGTCCCCGGCTGCGGCGGCACATCCTTGACCCACGGAAACTCCTCCTCATCATCTCTACTCTCTTCCCCCCTTTCTCCGCCTGCTGTTACTCATCCTCAACCCGCACACCGGTAGCGAACAGCCTCTTAACGCCCCCCAGACGAACCCTCGGCACTTTATACAGGACGAGCTTCGCGCCCCTCACCTCCGTCTTCGCGGGCTTCCACGCGCGCGCGTCGGCGAGGCCGTACGCAGTTGAGACGAGGCGGTTGACGAAGCCCGCGTGATATACGATCTGCGACGCGCGTCTCGTGTCCGCGTTGGCGTGGGGGGAGGGGAGGCCAGGGGAAGGGGGTGGAGGGCCGAAGAGTCGGAGGCGGAGAGAGGCGAGGTCGACGGCGCGGAGGCGGAGCAGAGGACGATGGGCGGGGAGAGGAGCGCCGCGCCGTCGCGATCGTGCTGCTTCGTCTGGGCGGGTGCTGCATGGTCGCTCGTTAGCTACCGCATGTCACCATCCATGTCGGAAAATGAAATACATACCGCTGCGGCCTGCCCCCGCAATGGAACGCGTTCGCGAACCCCTCTCGTTTTTCTTTCGGTTCTGCCACGGGAACGGGGACAGGTACGACTTAGAGCTGGCCCGCGCTGCCCTTCCAGCCCATGTTGCTCGCGGCCGCGAGTCGACTCGAGAGCTTCGGCGTGAAGCTGTGGGATCGGGTATGTACGTGCCCTGCTTCCGGCGCGCCTGGACCAACTCGTCGTCAACAACATGTATCTCCAGCTAGGAGAGACTTACCACAGCCGTTATCACCCGGTAAAGACGGCAAAATCGATATCGACACGGGCGAATCTCCAACATCCCTGAAATCCTTCTCCTTTTCACCTCCGATAGCAGACCAAACCATCCCGCACCACGCGCGCTGGGGAGCGTCGAACCAGGTATCCCTGTGCCCGTGCCCGCGCCCGTGGCCAACATCCTGAGGTAGCCGAGCCGAGCGACGGGAACTTTGGAGCGGTGAGGAAGCTGCGCGCGTGGCTGACGATTACAATAATCAGCTGTGTGAAAGTACAAATAGACTAGGTAAAGAAGTAAGTAAGAGTAAGAGAGAAATACTAAGAAGGGCACGCACCTCAGTCGGGCACGTCTAGGTGAACGACTGAGATACGGGCCCTATCTACGACGGCTATATATGTGATCGGTAGATATAGGGAAGGATAAACTATGACTCGGTGTGTTTAAGGCAAGGGTAAACTAGGAGGGAATAACGGTGTTGACGGGCGTGATAGAGCCCCGACTATAAGGCCAGCCGAGCCATCTCAACACTCCCCTGGCGAGGATGTCCGTATAGTAAGTAAAGAATCAAGTAAAGTAAGTCAGAAAGGAAACACGTATCATATTTGAGACCGTGGCATCTTCGCCCGCTCCTCATCTACCACCCTCCTACTCTGTAAGACCAAGCGCGCGGACAAGAGTGAGGTGCGTGTCACGGGGAAGGACCTTGGTGAAGAGGTCCGCGAGGTTGCTCGCCGAGTCGACACGCTCGACATCGATGTCGCCCTCGGCTACACGTTCGCGCACAAAGTGCTCACGTATGTCGATGTGCTTGACGCGTGTCTGGCCGCTCGTGTTCTTCGCGATGGCTATAGCTCCCGTGTTGTCGCAGTGAAGTATGGCCGGCAACTGTTGAGGCATTCGGAGCTCGGACAAGAATGAGTACATCCACTGTATCTGTTTCGCACTCTGCGCCAGTGCGATGAACTCCGCCTCGACCGTCGACAACGCGACCGAGGCCTGCTTCTTGGAAATCCACGCGACAGGTCCGCCGGACATCAGGAATACCGCGCCAGAGGTGGAACGGCGTGTCTCCAAATCTCCTGCATAGTCCGCATCCACCCAACCAATCGGCCTGATGCCCGAGCCCGCTCCACGGCGGTAGGTGATCTTGTAGTCCAATGTCCCCTTCACATACGCAAGCATATGCTGGACGGCTTTCCAGTGCTGCGGTCGGGGACTTTGGACACAAGACGCGAGGCGTCCGACACTGAACGCGATATCGGGACGCGTCGTGTTCGCGGCATGTTGGAGTGACCCTACGGCTTCTCGGTACGGCTTGTCCGCCATGAACTCGCGGTCGGCGTCTGTGAGGGGCTCAGTCGAGGGGGTGATGGTAAAACCTGCAGGCAGCGGCGTCGACTTTGGATTGCACTCAGCCATTCCATAGCGCTCGAGAACGCGCTCAAGATAGGGCTTGGAAGAAATGGAGAGGACACCCGCCGCCTGGTCGTACTCGATCGTCATGCCAAGCGAAGTGGCGGTTCGGGGTACGTCGTTTACGTCGTATGTAGCGCGGATACCAGCCTTTGCTTCGTCTGCTGCCTCCTGTGTGGTCGAGATGCCGTCCATGTCGTCTGTATAGACACCCATGATCGAAGTCCCTGCGGCTGTCGTACGGATGCGAATGGAGGGTCGGCGCGAGATCTAACCCACTCGAGTGTAGCCAGTGCTTGATTGAGATCGATCCACCAATTATTCCCCGCCTGCATCAATCCGTAAAGGGAGAGGAGCAGCCAACAGACCTTATCTTCCTGGCCAGGCACGACGAATCCTTCGGGCTGGCGCATATAGACCTCCTCCTTCATCGGACTGTTCAGGTACGCGCTCACGACATCCATGGCCCACATGAACCAGCCGGGCTCTTGCACGCATATCGCCCATATCATTCTGAGTGACTCGTAACGGACGACGCCCGCGTAAGTCTCAAAGAAGTCAACGCCGGGGATTTGCTGGAAGCCCTTGGCGACTAGGCGGGCTTTCCGCTTGATGATTCGCCCCTCGGTGTCGTACTTGACTGCATACACCCACTTGTTGTCAATCACGTTCGCTCCGAGGGGCTTATCAACAAGAACCCAGGCGCCGCGGCCCACTAACGTCGCGTACTCCTTCTGCATCGGCTCCATCCAGAGATCAGGGCGCGTCATTGCCTCCCGATAATTCTGAGGGAGCCCTGCAGTCGAAATGGTGAAGGCGATATTCGCCCGCGACTTGGCTTTCGTTGGCCTGCCGGTACCCATAGCCCAGGGCTCTCGCGCCTTCCTCGCTGCTTCCTCATCAGCCTGCGAGTCCAGCGAGTCCTGGAGCGCCTTCGAGGGAACATGTGCGCGCATGGAACGGCGAGGCACGACTGTCGTTACAGCCGGAGGGTCGGGGCCAGTAGGGGCAGTAGCCTCGTCGCCTGGATCAGGATGGTCAGCCTCGATATCAGCAGGGGCGTTGGCAATGGGAGCGTGCGAAGCGTCCTTAAGTTCTTCTGCTTCTCCACCAACGGCTTCATCCCCAGCCATATCCACCAAATCTCCCCCTGCTGGGGCACGCGACCAGTGACCAGCACCCTCCTCGAAGACGACATCACGCGCAAAGAAGAATTTGCGGCTTTGCGGATCCCAGAGGTGATAGCCGGCGGTATTGTGGTAGCCGACCATGACCGCCTTCACTGTCCGCGGAAGCAACTTTGTCGGCGCGGGATCACTTTTGCATAGGCGATGGAGCCGAACACTCGCAAGTGTGCCACGTCAGGCTTTCTCCCGTAGTAGATCTCGAACGGGGTCTTCCCACCGGCACGAGCTTTGGGATGGAACCATTGGAGGTAAGCTGCCGTTCTGAACGCAAACGGCCAGAAGGACTTAGGGAGCCCGGAGTCAGATAGCATTGACCGCCCGAAGTCAACCGTCGTGCGGATACCGCGTTCGCCAGGGCCATTTTGGGCGGAGGAGTAACCAATGGTGGGCTCGAGAACAATGCCACATTCCTTTAAGTAGGCCGTCCACTTCTCGTTCATCCACTCCTTCCCCTTTTCTGTCCTGATGCGTTTGATAGTAGTGCCCGTATGATTTTCGAATTCGGCTTTGTATGCCTTGAAGGCATCGAGCGTCTCATCCGCTGACTTGTGTTTCAGGCAATCGACGTGTGGTCCGGCTATATGGCCGTCCAGCAGGTGGAAGAGCCAGTCTACGCCTCCGACGCCTGTCGTCGGCGCAGGCCCCCACAAATCAAGATAGATCCTCTCCCAGGCTTCGTCTCCGGCTCATGCTCGCCGTCGAACGGGCGGCGCGCCTGCTTACCCGCGAGACAGTCTTCGCAATGGCCATTGTCGCCGTTCCCGGCTATGACGAGGCCATCGACGAGCTCACCCGATAGAATTGCATCGAGGCCCGACATACCGACATGCCCAAGTCGGCGGTGCCAGATGCTCTTGCTTACGGGAATGCTGCGGGAGCGTGCGGTCCATGCCACTGTCATGCCATCGCCACCGAAGATGACGCGGTACATCCCCGACACTAGAATTGCCTCGAAGATCACCTCCCCGCTGCCTGGTGCCCGGACCACCGCCTTTTCTCCACCGAAAGTGACGGCAAATCCTTTCTCCGTCATTTTCGCTATGGAGATCAGGTTCGCTGTCCCGGTGTGTGCAGTGCGTCGAAAGTGGTGACTCGCTTAACACCGCCATAGGTTACAACTTTCCGCACCAATCCGGCACCAGCAATGCGGAATTTCGATCCGTCAACCCCAGTGCCCTCGCGTCCCGACAGCATACGATAATCGGTGAAGTCGGCAAGATCTGAGAAGCAGTGGTCTGTCGCGCCTGAGTCGAGGTAAGCGACACTTCTGTTGGTCGTAAGACCTGAGATATTGATTTCCTGCTTTCCCCCAGCGTCTGCGGCAAAGGCTCGCTCCCGACCGTTCCCTGTATCCCCGCCATTGCTACCGCCTTTGTCGTCTGTATTAACAAACACAGCTGGTGTCGTCCAGGACACAAGTGCAAATGCGGGCATGGTATCGGCAACATTCGCCCCGGTCCCCCCACTGCGCTTTCCTTTCCACCAGGGCGGCCATTGGCCCGCCTTTCCACCCCCAGGCCAGAAACAATCTTCGATCGTATGGCCACGCTTCCCTTCTGCGCCACATGTAGGATTGGAACAAACGAGGTTCTTGCGTGCTGCACGGCGAGCTTCGCGTGCGGCGTTCTGCATGGTATTGGTGGCTAGGGCAGTTGTGGGGATAGGCGGGTTAGACCGGCTGTTAATCTCCTCCTCCTCGAGGAGGAAGTTGATGACGTCGGCAGAGGTAGTAAAGGTGCGAAGGACTGGGATAACGTGGCGCCAGTCCTCTCCGAGGGACGTAATGATGATGATTCGGAACATGGAGTCGGTAACCTGGGCGCCCATGGCGTTGGCGTCAGCCCACAGCCCCCGAAGCTTCGCAATGTGCTCGTGGATAGGGGTCCCTTGGGCAAGATAAGTGGTATTGAGTTCGCGCGTCGCACGACTGAGGCCTAGCTCAGTCACACGACCATATACGTCCTCGAGCGATTTCCAGGCCTCGCGAGCGGTACCGTCTGTTTTCAAGCCAACAGCGATGGGGTCTTTGACATTGAGAATGAGCAAGCTCTTTGCCTGCCCGTCGCGGTGAACCCACTCCTCGAGCGAAGGGGCAGTGGAGTAGATAGCAGTGGGGTCAGGAGGTGAGGTTTGGGTCGGGTGAGCAGCAGGTGCGGCGGCGGCAGCCGCAGTAGGTCGCGATATGGTGCCGTCAATGTATCCTTGAAGCCCACGGAATCCATACTGGGCAGTAATCTTAGTCTTAAAAGCAGTCCACTTCGTGCCGTCGAATTTCTCTGCATCGGGCAGGATCGGTACGCTGGAGTTTGTAGCCATTTCAGGTTTGCACAATATATGCTAGGTTCTCTGAGCCGCTAAGACCGAGAGAGGTGCAGGTAAGGCTGAGTCGTAGTAGAATTCAGGCGCGGACGGGGCCCATAACCTGTGAAAGTACAAATAGACTAGGTAAAGAAGTAAGTAAGAGTAAGAGAGAAATACTAAGAAGGGCACGCACCTCAGTCGGGCACGTCTAGGTGAACGACTGAGATACGGGCCCTATCTACGACGGCTATATATGTGATCGGTAGATATAGGGGAAGGATAAACTATGACTCGGTGTGTTTAAGGCAAGGGTAAACTAGGAGGGAATAACGGTGTTGACGGGCGTGATAGAGCCCCGACTATAAGGCCAGCCGAGCCATCTCAACAAGCTGGTTCTCCTGGGCAGTTCACGTTGGAACATGGCTCGCTCAGCGGCCCTAAGCCAGGGCGAGTGTGGTGACTGGAGACAGGACTAAGCAATGAGTCAAGGGTATGTAGAGGTCAAATCGCGCCTGCGGCTGGGTCAAAGACAGGGAAACGGATACCGCTTTTGCATTTCCGCCTCCACGTGACGTCTCAGTTGGGAAATGATTTCGGCAACCGAGTGATGGCCGCACGTGGCATGTTTGCTTGTTATCCAAACAAATGCCCCCTCTTTCTCGCTACCTCGCCACCTCGCTACGCCTACCCGCCAACCACCTTGCCCGCCAGTTGCCATAGTGGCGCGAGTCGATTGCCGTATCCAAGAGCTCGCTCACACGTCGCCGAATGGCACGAGAAATGTCTGGTTGCAAGAGAGCGAGGAGCGGCAACAAGATATGTAAAGATGTAGCAATAGGGAGAGAAGTGGAGGGCACAGGTGTGTGTCTTCTAAGTGTTTTTTTTTTGGTTCCTGACCCAACAGCTTTGCTCGCATCCATCAAGCAGCATAACGACGGGTCGACAGGTGGCCTGAGCGCGTGCTGGCACCCGGAACGCGACCTCCAAGCTGCGGCGGTCACATCGCACGCTCCGTGGCAGCGTATGAATGTGCCCTCCTTTGCTGCCTGGTGCCGCTGCATGTTGCAGGGTGGGGTGCGAGGCTGCGCCGCCGGCGGGGCCTGTACAACTACCTTACGCTTGTCCCTATAGTTCATAGATCTTACCCGCCCATCTATTATCCATTGCCATTTAATTACCCTAGACCCAACTTGTGAAGCCCTTATAGTATACTAGTTTATGATACATCTATAGATTTGTCACATTACGATGTTGGGCGAGGAATGCAGCAAATAAGTACGCCGAATCGACTCGTTGCTCTTGAGTGACGAGTCCGGCTCAGTGGACGGCCATCATTTCCGGTGAATGTGTAGCCGAATCTCATTTCCCGATCGGGACGTCACGTGGAGGCGGAATGTATTCAACTGACGGATACAGGTGCAAACGGATCACTAGCCCGATCACTTTGCACGAACCAAACAACGACCTCCGCCGTTCGACTTCAAGCTTCAAGTGCTTGACCAGGTCCACTCGACACGTTCCAGGCTCCCGCTGCCTTAGTTCGCCTCCCCACAGCCCGTTAAATATTACTGGGTTTACGCTGGAACCCCTGCCTCGTGCACCTCCACATTTCGTGACAGACCCGGGAGCTTGAAGACGCGGTTACCGTATCATGTGGACTCGGAGCAAATTGTATGACTCGGTATGAGACGCTTGGAAGAGACGACCGCTATGCTCCGCTCCCTGCTTCAGACCCCTTCCACCCGACGAATGAAGAAAACCTCGTTTACCATCTGCATCCCCGTAGTCTATACTCCAGCCGAATCATCTCATCTTGGCAGCCCGTTCAAAGTCTGGTCTCGTCGCCTATATACCGCTGACGACGTCGCAGAGTGTCTGAAGTATCTGTTTCGGGATTGAACGGTACCAACGCCAGGTCGTTACGCAGGCAGCTCCAACTTTCCCCTACCAAACTAGCCTTAAAGCTCACCGAAACTCTCCAGTTCCTGCATGCAAGCGGCGTTGTCCATCCAGTCAGTTTTCCTCACTTATTATTTTCCCTATTGAGCGACCGTAACTACCCACACAATATCGCCAGAAACCACTTCGATTCCCCCCCGCTCCGATAATCCTGCAATTCCTTACTCGGGAACAAATCGAAGACGCGCCGTTCGCTGCGCAGCGTCTCGACCGCAAAGCCTGCGGCGCGGAGGCGGGGAGAGAGGAAAGCGGTGAGGTGAGATCATCAATGTTGAACACCCACATATCGATTTTCATTATGCCCGCGCTCTCGGCCCCGCAGCCTCCTACGCATCTTCACGTACGATCTCACCGTGAAGGACTTCATCATTACTGGAGCAAGAGGTAGCAGCAGACATCCGAAAACATAGACCCTTGGAAAGATAGCGGATTACAGATGTAAGTACTATACGTAGGTCAAGCCTCCATGAAACCCATTCCACATTGTCCCAAGTTGCTGGTGCAGATTGTCGTAGGATAGACGGGCACCCGTTGACGACGCGACTGTGGCGTAATCTGCCTGGGTGGAATGGCTGACTGCATATAAAGCCTCCGAACGTGAACTTGAATGCGATCACGACACCGCGATCAAAGCAATAATCATCATGAACACGTCCCTCTATGTTGCTTACAGTAGCGCGACAACAAATTCTCTCAACCTCCTTCACTCCGCATTTACTCTACAGCGACTGCACATATGTCTGTCAGACGTCGACGACGTCGGTGTTTCATTCATCTCATCCGCCGCGGCGCTCGAGCTCGTTCCTTCCGACATTCTCTCTCCACTCACGACCCACTCTCTTCATGGCCACTCTGAGAATTATTTCCACACACCCAGGCTCGACAACATCGGTTCTCGTGAGCATGTCCCAGGCTGCTAAGTAGCTCATTGACGTTGACGTCGCTCAGCCACCCACAGGACCAAAGCATCACGTACACGTCTATCCTCCGATTTGGAGCCCGACGGACGAGAGCCTCCGACGAGTGACCGACGACGCCTGAATTTTAGGCAGCGCCTTTGCCTGCGCTCCCGTGGGCCTCCGAATCTCGGTATCTGAATTACGATGCGGGTGGAGAGTGTGCGTAAGTGTGTTCCGATAAATTCCGACTAGACCAGCGGTTTGCTCTCAGCGAAACCTACGCTATGGCGTTTGCATATGCAGATATCCTGAGCTGGTATCTACTTGCCCACAAAAAACCCAACCCAACCTTCGCAGTAGACGGCCTGCATCTGCGAATAATGTTGAACATCCAGCGTTCAACGCCGACGGATCCTGTTCGACTCCGGATTCCGACTAGACCAGCGGTTTGCTCTCAGAGAAACCTACGCTAGGCGTATGCATATGCAGGGTCCGTTTTTCCCAGACTCGGGGTGCTCGTTCCCCCAAACTCGCTTTTCCCAGTTCGATCAAGTCGGTATGAGTGAGCTCAGAGCTGCGCAAGTACCGAAGTCGAATCAACCTTTTGCTTACACTCTTCTTAAGAGTGTTGCAATGGATTGATATACCTGTCGCAGTGGCAACAATGCATGCGAAGTCGATATGAAGTACTTCAAGTAACGAAGTGGGCAGAGGATTGTGGTTCGAATCCACGCGGGGGTACCGTGACCCGGCTTGGAACGTTTTTCGCCTGTTTTTTCTTCCAGAATCGTTGCGACCAGATGCACCATCAGGTTCGCATGCAAGGGGGGAAACAGTAACGGCAATGCGAACTTCAACTTTGCGAAGCCTCGAAGAAGCCTCAATTATAACTCCATTGTGTCGAGGTTGAAACATACTCCTGTTTGCTACTTCAACCGTCCGAGCTAAACAACGTCCAAGTAGCTTTCCTTATCTCCGGCCTAAAAATCTTTCCCGCTTCTTGGTCCTCCTCCATGCGCCGCAGAAATCAACAAGCCTCATTGGTCTCGCTTTTTTCCCAACACGGAGACATTTGTGCCCCGCGGCGCGCGCTCTCGTACATCGCGGCTTCGATGAAGTTGAGCAGCTGGGATGGAACGATGTGACCATTTATGTTAATCAAAAAGTATGTAGAGCTTAGTTTCCGTCGCCGAGTCAGTGAGTCAATTTTGTCTGTTCACCATTCCAAAATTTCATGCACCAGGTTTGGCTAGATCTGCAGCCCACAAGTCGTGGCTCAAGAGCCTAAAGCAAGAGGCTCCCTGAAACCCGACACCGCGACACGCCCAGGAAATCCGACACAGCGCATAAAAGCCGACACAGAAGCCTAATTCTCATCAACCCCGACACATTACTGTGCCACATGACTCATATCGCCAAGCGGGCCGAGCGTTGTGGATCAAAGACCTGCCGAGGCGCCGCAGGCAAGCACCACGCAGTGGGCCCAGCGGCGAGCGTCCGGGGGGGTCCGCGGGGGTCTCCCCCGCGTATCATGTCATAAAATCGACATTTAAAGCAATAAAACATTAAGTAATTAAACCTTAAAAGGCCCCGCGCTAGCGGAAAAGGCCAGCGCTAGCGAAAAGGCAGCGCAGCGAGAAGGCCCCGCGCCAGCGGAAAATGCCCCGCAGGAGATGCCCCGCAGGAAAGGCCCCGCAGGAGGGCTGCGCCAGCAAAATGCAGGGGTCTGGGGGAAGCAGTTCCCCCAGAAAAACCTCGGCGGGCTGCATTGCCGGGATGATGGCGCTGACGGCCGCTACTTATATTTGTGTCGGGTTTACTGAGGAATTGTGTCGGAACGGCGAGATGTGTCGGTTTTGCTGATCTAAATGCGGGATCTATCAGATGTGTCGGATTTGCTGGGCGTGTCGCGGTGTCGGGTTTCCTATGTCCTCTAAAGCAATCTGGCCAAGTTGAATTAGGACGGTGTGACGAACTCAAAGAGGCATATTCCCAGTTTCTGTGCTGAATAAGGGCGGCAGGCTTGACCGGATGTGTCATTCTAGATTCTAGAAGCTGAACATTTGGCTGATGAAGTTCAAGTTGTGAGGCCCGAACTTCCAGGAAAGAAAAGAACGCCGCTGCCGGGGGTGTCGCGTGTGGTTTTCAGAAGGAATCATTTTCTGGTAGACATAGGAACTCCCCGGCTGGAAGAGGAAGAGGGCATGACTTGGGGGATCGAGATGCACGTAGCGCAAGTCGAAATGCCACTGGCAGATATTGGAAATTTCTCCGGATGGAGACCGCTTAAATGACTTGAGCAGCTTAGACCGGCCATTTATAGGGACAACTTGAAGATGGGACTGCATGCTAGTAAGTAAGTAGTAGTAATAACAAAGACACTTGTCTGATATGTGATCCTTTTAATCGCCCAGCGGCAGCCGACAACGCAATTTATAGACTGAGGCAACTTGAATATTTCTCTTCAAGCTACGCTTTGCAGCATTTATGATGGAAAAAAATTGTGGGTGCCAATACAGTCGACAGTACTACGATGAGGAGACTCGAGCGAATTAGGACCCCTTGTTACTAGAGCCCAACATAGACATCCACGCCGTCTGCCGACAGGTCTCTGAGAACAGACAGTGTGCCCAACGAACGGTGTATTGGCGTAAACAATGTCTTCCGCCGTCTCGTGAATGTAATGCGGGCCGTCGTCATCCGGATGCTGCGGCCAGACAGCGTTCGAAGAAGCGGATTCCACGCGGAGTCAGAGGGAGGAAACGTCATACAATGCACGAGCTGGAACTGTAGAGTGCGAAGGTTCTAGAGCGGGAGGACGGTGAGTGTGCCAAGAATACCGATAGCTGTTCGACGACGCTGGTATTTACCCACCGAAGAGCCAAGCCGCCACAAGCGTGTGAGGGTGGGACAAGGACCAAGCATTCCTTCAGCCGGAAGAATCCTACAGCTGTGCTCACGATGACCACCTCTTGTAGCAGCCGTGATGATCGCTCCAAAAAGAAAAGGAAATCGTCGCCGCGAGACGGGGTAACACATCTGAACGTGGTGAGAGTTTGCAGCCGAAGCACTGATCAGTTTGGTTTCATAAGCGCGTCACTACATCGAAGACTCTCGGCCCCGGAAACGAGACCAAATGTGAAAGTCAACCGACGTAGGCTTGGAAGAAGGATCGTTGGAAGCACGTCGATTTCAGACCAACTGTCCGGGGAGTTCATTCCATCAATGACCAGATTGACCAGGTTCGACGAGCAACAGGGAAGTTGGAGGATGGATGGTTAACAATCGTGATGTATGGGATTCGAACGATTTGTGCGGATGACCAGGAACCAGAGACGGCAGGCAACATGGATCCAGGTTCCCAAGAAGCCTGCGGAATTCGCGATTGCGACAATAATCGTCATATCCGTCTTTCCATGCCCTTTGCTCTGCGCATATATCGAGACGCTCGACCTAGTCGGAATGGTAGCAGTCTACCGGATTGAAGGGGTTTGAACATGCTGAAGGGTGGTATTTTACAAAAATTTCGGACCGAATTTCGAAAGTGAACCGACAAGTGGGTTCCGGAGGGCATTGAACTGACGCTAAAGACTGATTCTGATCCGTGTATGCTGCCACAAAGTCGGTGTGTGGTGTCTGTCTGCTGCGCCATATCGGCTGAGATATCGTCGATGCTCGCGGCTCGCCTGGAGCTCCAGAATGGACACGAATCTGTAATTTGTTGAGAACCGTATTGGAGCATATGTTGCCAAAGATGCGGAATGGTTAACTCATTGTACGACTCAAGGTTGCTTGAGGTACTTGAGTGCGAGCCAAGGACTGAGTGCAAAGAGAGAAAAGCCTGTCAATCGGCAGCCCGCTGCCGCCCCCGGAGGTCCGCCGCGAAACTCACCCCAATACGTCAACGACCGCACTCCACATGCTCACTGAGGGATTACATGTCCTCTGGTCCTTCGATTGGAACGACAAAATACTTTGTCTTCGAAATATATACATATAAGATGAAAGATGCAAGAATAGATCTCGATCGAGCAAGACAGGTGTGTCTACGCACCGTCACGCTCATCCTCATCTCCACTAACCACCCGTCCGTCTGCGGAAACATGCCCACAGCTCGTGGATCGTGTTCTGCACCGACTTCATGTAATAGTTCAAGGCGTTACGGAGGTCATCGACTGTCACCTCGCAGGGGAATCGCGCCTTGAATGCGGAAGACCGAACGATGGGTCGAAGGGGCTCGCTGAAGCCGCACGTCAGACAGAAAGAAGTCAAGGCGTAGGACACGTACCCAGGGAGACACTGCGTATCGGTCCACCTGAGCGAGTCGCGAACAAACCGGCAACAATTGGCTCCGCGCGCACGAAGATTTTCGCGCTCCAATCCGAGAGTTCTGAGTGGAAAAGGCGGGGAGAGGTGTGGGCAGCAGAGTAGTACGGGTTGAGCATGGGAAAGTACTCGCAGAGGCGCTCGACGATAAGGCGCGGGCTGAGCGGTTCGACATGTGTCACAAGACGATAGATGTCCTGTGCAAATTATCAGCCGAAGCAGCTGGGATATAACGAA
>QVIE01001777.1:0-12103 GCA_013387415.1 Panellus pusillus
GAAGACCTCATGATCCCCTGTAATCCACCCCGTGCTTATAGGACCACGAGCCATATGCACATTTTCTCCTAATGGAATCTATAATGCAGGACGCGCAAAATAATGTACTACATTTTATTAGATAGAGTAAAATACAATACTGTACAAATTTCAGCTCCAGGTGGGCCCATGTCATGGCTGGATGCGGGTCGACGACTCGAGCGCGCGGCTTCTTGATTGTGATTCAAGTTCACAGAGTCCCTGCCACCGCGTAGTCGATGAACTGGCGGTGGCTGAGAATTCACATTGGATGTGCGGCGCAGTGGAGGTTCCTAGAATGATGTTAGAAGATAATCTGACAAGATATAACGAACAGTTGAAGAAGATTGCAAAGGCGAGCCTAGTAGCGGCGAGGTCGCGCGTCGATCTGTAGCAGTGTTAGTACGAGCATCAGTTCAGAATTTGAATCATACAGCCTATGAAGACCGAGAACATTTATGAGGAGACGATGAGAGCTGAGGCGGCATGGTCGTTGACCTAAAGTAGTATTATATGAGGGAGAAAATAGAGTTCGACATGTACCGGCGAAGAATGACAGTACTCATTGCTTCGGGCCTGATTATAACTTACAAGAATGATACAGTGAAGTATGGACGCGAGGAGATAAAAACATTCGGACGAATTGCGGCACGTTGTCGAAAGCACCATCTAACATCCTCACCACCCTGCGTACTACCAGCCGCGTACTAGCCGCATCTCGTAGTGCAAGGTTTCTTCTTCAGGAAAGCCTCGCGAAGCCGTTTAACATAGTCGCTGTGGCGCCACACATAATAGACACTGCACTATAGCAGTTAACGAAGGATCGGACATACTCCACGCAGCCGAAAAGGGATCTTGCTCGGGATGGTATTAAACTGCAAGAGATTGAGCGTATTGGTGGGAGGTCCTTGAGTCATAGAATCCTCCGGCGTTCTGAGAGGACTTCCAATTTGTTGTCTTCTCGAAATGTTCTCGAAATGAAAAACATATTAATATTGTGGGTGGTTGTAAAAGGAAAAAAGGAAGTAAGATACACTTTGAGACGCACTGCTGGCAGGTAGCCCCGCCCCACCTCCTGCTCCACACCAACTGACATCATATTGTGGCAATGGTAAGAATCATCACATTATCGAGGGCCTCGCAGCGTTCAGGGCCAGATCTTGTCGCAGGCGGCAAGTTGCATGTCGGAGCATGTCAGATGGTGACGTGCTCACCACCCGCAACGGCGCGAGCTAATACAAAAATGAGAGCGGCGCCGTGGGAATGAGATGGTCGAAATAGCGAGAACTTCAAGCAAGTACCGGCGTCGTGACTGACAACCGGCGGCCGATTCGGGGAGACGATGGCGAGAGACGGCGACGGCGAATGGCGAGAGACGGCGACGGCGAATGGCGAGAGCGAAGCGAGTCGAGGTTGCGAGGCTGAACTTAGGCGACGGGGGAACTGAGATGGGGAAAATCTTCGTTAATGCTATAGAAAAATACAAGATGTTTTATAGTCGGACAAAAGATGTAGTTAAGTGATAGAAAAGCTCAAAAAGAAGGATGTGACGCATTCTACAGTGGAATCCGCCAGGGACCCGGTGTCTCGGGCAGCCTGAAGTGGTTGAGGCGCGAGGCGGGCGTCGTGGCCCTCGCGAACGGGCATTCCGGAGGGATAATGCAGCGCAAAGGTGCACCTCTTCCTATAAAAGTCGTTTGCAGTGGACATATGTGGCGTGCGAGGTCGCGCGAGGCCTTGAAACTCGGCTTTTCCGACGAAGTGGGGGTTGTAAAAACCACAAAGGGAGCGACACGACGATGAGGGCGGAAGCAAAAGAGGACGGAAGCCCCAAACCGATCACTTGATTGTTACCGGAACTTTACGAACTTGATCCGACGGGATCAGTCGATCACTTCGGACTCAGCGCGAGCGCGTCAATGGTCAAGAGCAACTTGAATGTGCAGATACAAGCAATTTTAGTTCCTGATTATACCCTGATTTTTATGGAATTTCCTGCTCTTATTCATCGCCATTGTCATTGTCGACCCCAAAGTTGCCGCTGGGGCAACTTGGCGGCAACCGCAGGAGCAAAGGATGACGCCGTCGGGCCATCAAAGAGCTTCCTAGTCAGCATATATGAGTAATCCAGTAACAATGTGTCCTTTATGGACGATGGTATACCCCTCTTCTAAGCATCCTGTAAGGTTTTACAGTCAAGGTGGGCAGGACTGAGGTGGAGGACATCTGCTCGATCTACCGAGCCTTATGGCTTACATAAAAGAATGGCAGATCCGAGGCTCGAACGGCGGTCTTTGGCTGAATTCAACCGCGACCAATCCGTCAACCCTAGTCCACACAGGTCACGGGCTCTGCCGCTTGTCGGCCCTACCCCCTTATTTGAACTGGGTCGTCATGGCTCGCATAAAATTCCACACGTCATGGAGGTACCATTTTCCTCGCCCTCACATCCTCTTTGCACTCTCGACTGTCATCGATGCCTGATTCTCCTCCATGTCTCACGCGCCGAAACAAAAGATGACTTCAAAGAAGAAGACGAGAAAATTGAGCAAGCTTTTCACGGCGGGAGACGCGAAATCGTCAGAGTCTCTGTATCCGGGGTGTCTGGTCGCACGGAGTAGTAACATCCCTCGCAAGAGCTCGCCGCCACAACTTCTCGAATCCCTGGTGTCCATCTCGGAGACAGATGCAGATACGCGACTCAGCTCGTCGGCGCTGGAGCACGACCACTTGAACAGGCGGGTCTTTTCGCCCACAACTTCATCGGAAGCAGCAGCGAGTCTGTCGTCTTTTCGAACATTTTCGCAAAAGGAAAGCGTCAGATCCGACCGCCGCGCTCGGCGAAAATATCCCTCCTTCACCCGCAAAACGCCGTCGATCGCTTGACCTGAGTTCTCAGGGTGCGATCGGCACAGGGAGTCTCAAACGGAGCACCTCCTGTGGACACAACGGCGTGGATCGGAGGAGTTCCATGAACGTTATGTGCAGAATTTTGGCGAGGGTACCATGTCGGACGGCAGCGGGCTCTAAACCTCCGGCGGGCTAGGAAGATGGCGCAGGTATTCGTATCTGTGTGCTACTTGAAACAGAGCTTGACGTGGTTTCCAGGTTTTTGGAGAGGAAGTGACATTATCCTATTCGGCTATCCCGTCGTTTGCTCAGGATCGGGCCAACTCCACGTCTTCTCGACAGCGGAGGAAGACAACCCTTCAACTCCACCACCGTTCTCCACCGACCAAGAAACGCCGGAGTCGAGCAGCAGTTTCCAAGATCGACGACGACGAGCCGCGAAATTGTCGCGCTTTTTCGGAGTTGGGTTCCAGGATATTTCGCTGCCACCCGAGATGCCACCTCCACCTCCGCCCGATATGCGGGAAGAGGTGGATGTGAAATGAGCGGCAGACGATTTTGGAATTTCAGCTCGAAGAATAACGACGACATGGGGGAAGCAATTCAGAAGTTGCGAGTAATGAAGGCCGGTTGATTCATGCAGCCTATACAATATGATTTCAGTAGATTTAATGCGTACTTTTAATGATAGCACATGTCCGCACCCTATTTTCTTCAGCACATAAACCGGATCCCGAGCACTACGCTCGTCAAGTGTCGGTAAGCCCCGTGATAGATAACAAAGCCTCCAAAAGACGCGTATGCAGTCCTAAATCAAGCTCAGAGAAACAAAATGTAAGAGACGAAGCCGACTTCCACGACCTCGGAGGTCCCACTATCGAATTTGTACACCTGCATGACTTGTGATTCTTTTCCATTGGAGAGAATCGAAGAAAGCGTACCTTTCCGTACATGACATACTCGTAATCTTCTTCCAACCCCCGCCGTCCCTTGCCATCTGGTCTCCATACGTCTCTGTCCTTGTCGTCAGACTGTTCCGTGCTTCATCGGCTCCCGAGCCCCCGGCCCCTAGAGATCGACGCCAAGGCACCACTTTCGAGTGTTTGCGAGAGCCAAGGCTCACTATTCTTGTTGGAGGGGAAGAGCTCAATGTTATAGTCTAGAGTAAGTCCATGTCGTAGTTTTTGAATGGGCGTAGAGACGCGAGACTGCAGGTTTTTCAGTCAGAGGCCCAGTACCCGGGGTAGGCTACACGCCAAAACCTCGATCAAATTTCTTCCCTCCTTGTCAATCGCATTTATTGTGAAAATGTCGTCGAATATAATGCTGGAGGCGGTAGATGCCATCGAGAGCGCGGTCACGTGATTAAAGTAATACAAAAGTAAATGGAGCATTGACCCTGACGGCCGTGCTCGTATACAACGACGGTGGTCATATTGGTTCCTCTTTTAAGCCCTTCATCACCTGTTGCACTTCTGCCGCATTCGACAAGCGGGCAATAGGACACGCCAGGGTTCCCGCGTAGCCAGCAAGCGCCGGACCTGGTCCTGGATGAGCTCATGGAGTTTGGGTACGTCGGCCAGCTGTGCCCGACTGCCCATGCGTGAGCTAGTGGTGAGATCGAGGACGAAACCAGGTTGAATGGTCAATGTAATCTCGGGTCGTAGATGTGGGCGAGGATGGGGTAATTACAATCTATCAAAGGTCAGCGCCGGCCACTCAAGATAACAAAATAATTACCGAGGACTTGAAAAGGGAGAGGGAGATGTTTAATTTCACAGGGAGGCGGGCGAAGGATGGCATGGGGTAGTTGAATAGATAGGCAGTGGACAAGGTGATGGATATCGTGTCCTCATAACTGACAGCAACCTCCACCTCAGAGAGTGGTTCAGCACGGTTTTCAGCACGGTTTTGAGATCGAAGTCGTGCGTTAGATAGTCGCGGCGCTGAGACGCCCAAATCCACGGTGTGTATATTGATATGGTCCTGCACTGCTGGTTAGCAGCCGAGTGCCAGGAACAACCAAATGCATTCACCAGAAATCCTGCAGGGCGCATCTTATTAGCGTAATCCTCTATCCGCTTGCGAGCAACTTCATCTCCCTCTGGACCAGCGAGTCCATCACGCAATTTTGAACGGTATACTTCAACGACCTGGATACCACGAGTTACAGGAATGTACGAGCCATTACTGGAGTGTCTACTTGCCTGTTTTAACAGCATATTGAACCATTCCGCAGATTCTACCTCCCTGTCTTCAGTATTGGGGACGACCTGGGAGATATTCTGCTTCCGCAGGAGCAGTTCATGATCGACGTGGTATGAGGAGGTTTCATATGGATATTTGGTGGAATCGAGGAAGAGATACTTGAGGACGAGGACAAGAAGGACGAGTACGGAGAATTGGCCAAGGATAAGGCCCTGCGTAAATGAGGGCGTCAGCAAGGAAAAGACATGGTTGCCCATGGCGGGAGCAAGGTTGCGCGGAGGGAATCACAAGCCAAGCTGCAGCTGAAATTTGTTGTCGCGTTGACAGATTTCAATCATGTTTACCGCCGTCGTTTCGTGGCCGCCGCACCATTCCAGCGGTCGCTCGTTCTGTCCGCATTGGAGGCCCTCGATCCATCTCCTGCCGTCGTGGAATCCCCGGTGCCGGGCAATCCCAATCTCTTCTGGTCAACTTACGATGACATCGACCATGAATTAGTCCACTCGAATAGAGCCAATGTTCTTTCTTCAAGCTACACATTCAGAAAGGTCCATTGCTTTCCGACGGGCTCATCTCTTAGATCTGATTCGAAACTGAGGCTCTTATACGCAAACATTTTCTATCCGTTGTCTCCATTCTTATATCACCAAACATCCCAACTGCAAGGTCCATTGCTCTCAGACGCTCTCATTTATCGAGTCTGATTCGCAAAAAAGCTCAAGAATGCGGTTCCGAGGACTTTTGAAATTGAATTATCTTTCCCTGATGAACTAGACGAACTTTTTCTCGACGATCTCTATGACCTCGGTGAAGAGCTCGATTTGGCAGATAGTCGGTGGTGGATACTGAAGCCGTACGCCTGGAGCGCCCCTCACCTACTCCGTCTCACTCTGAGAACTTCGCTAGTGGGATGGCTGACCGGGGCAACGGAATACGCCTTTTCAACAGCCGAGCCCTTCTTGAGAAAATCTTCCAAGACTTCGAGGAAAAAGACTCTGCTGATGAAGAGGAAGGCGAGGAGGATTCGACAGCAGTTGTCACGTCGCAACTCCGGCACTTCGTCATCCAGGTATCTATACAACCGGGGATGTGGACGCCGCTAAAACTCGCCTTAATCAGGAATATTTGAGCAATCCTCTGTTAATCGATCCAGTATTGGAAAGGACGTCAGAGGAATCCCGAGCCACCAAAGTAAGTTTTCCTCGCGCAACTTCTAAATTCGTTCATGTAAACAAGAGCGCACGCAGTTCCACTTGAGAACGTACTGTGTAGCTTCCGGCGCAATCAAAGTGTACCTCTTCAACAAGATCCTGGCTCTCTTCTCTCCTGTGCCCTATAGCGAACCTTACGCCGAGGAAGATGAAGACGGAGACCCCCTGCCCGTCGATCTCGCCCCGCATCTCACTAATACATCGCTCCAAAAAGACTGCGGAGAAGAGGGTGTGCGCTTGTTGGATGAGTTGGTTGGAAGTTATATCCTTTCCGGCCCGGTCGATGCGCCCAAAGTGCAATTCACCACCGAGGACATGAAATCCATAGTAGATCAGATTGTTGTCGTCTTGGGTGAAACCTTCAAGGTATGCTTCGTACTGTCGATTTTATATAAACTTACATTCTGGCAGGCGGCGCTTGAAACTCCCGTCCATTTCCAGGTAGAACGCCAAACGTGTCCCCACTCACTTCTGACTGTCCATAGCCACTCCCCAACGCCTTCGAGCTCTTCGGGGTAGATTTCCTCGTTACAGACTCGCCCTCAACGTCTACCTCCCCGAGGTTCCAAGTGAAACTTTTGGAGATAAATTCAGGTATTACTGCACGCCACGCTCAGGCAAATCCCGCGAACTCATACTCCAATTAGAGCCTGCAATAGAGCTGACAGGCCCGCGACTCTCCTGGATCCTCCAGGACCTCTTTGTTGCGATAGGCAAAGTTTGTGTGGATCCTTTCTTCAATCCCAAACCAGAGTCGGAAGACGCTGGATGGTCTACGGGAGACATCCAGCATGGGTTGATCAAATGCCTGGATGATGAAGTCCGGGGCGCTTTTTGAGCAGTTGTGTATGGGCCGGAGAATTTACTGCGATGCTCGTATAAATATCTCAGGCTCAGCAAGAGAGCACATGTCTTCGTGCCCAGTGACATTCGGTGACCAGCTCTTCGTTCAGCGCACCCTCCGAGTCGCTCATCCGAGTCCGTCCATGTTCCCTCATCCACCCTCGTCCACTCTGCGCCTGTCTTCGATTGCGATCGAGTCTCAAATGCCGTCGACGCTCGTTCCTTAGCCATTCTAGCTTGGTACGTGAGTGTTTGAGGGACTCGGCCAAGGGCACAGGTCCCGCGCGGGGTACGCCCACCCATGACCCGAGAGACGGACGCGACCTGCCCTCAAGGGGTCCATCACCAATTTCCCACTAAAAATCAATCTCCGCGCTCGCATGCACTGAGGTCGTCGGCGTTGGCAAAATATGATGCGACCCAAGTCCTTCCTCAGTGACTCCTCAATCCCGCCGCGCCGCTACCGTCTCCTCCACCCTGTACATCATGAAGACGTGGCCGGGGCTCTCCGCCGCCGTACCGCATCTGCGGCAGCAACTGCGCAAACGTAAGTAAATGAGGTAGGGTCCGAACGCAGAGCCCTGAAGTAGAGCGACTCGCAGAGTAAGCGAGTCAAGGCCAGTCGATGGTCTGTGATAACACCCGGGACAGGGAGTGCCGGCGGCACAGGTGAATCAGCGCAGGAGCCCCCGTCTCCCGCGGTTCCAACCAGCCATGCAAGAGCGGCAGGGTCACCATCCCCTCAATGGACACCCATACCCAATGACGGGCTCCTGCCCGGATTGATTTAGTGATATTACCACAGACCGCTGTTGGTTTTCACTCTGCAGGGAGACTGATCATGAGTTCATCCCTTGTCGGTACCTATGTTCTGTTGTTCTGTGTTCAACACGGGCAGGCGACTGGCTGCCCTAGGGATCGTATATAAGGTACGATCCGTACCGTAGACGGTACTCCTGCCCACACACTTTCCTCAAGACAGCATCATCCATTCAGAAAAGGATTGGAGCACTAGGTCTCAATTTTACGCAGCGCTAATTTCAACTGAGCGATATCCCCAGGTTCCATCCCAAATTTCCCCAAGTCCGCGCTGCGCAGCTCCCCGACCGTCGTAATCCCATGCCCATTAAGATCGTTAAGAATCTCTTCACTGAGACCGAATTTACGACAGAACTCAGTTACGGTCAAGGCTGACATGCGCTGACAGGTCGTTCCTGTCAACGGATGTAAGGAGACTCCTCCCGATCTGTGGCGTTTGACCGGTCCCGCCTTTGCCACCGATGCCCCCAATAATACCTCCGCTTTCGTCGCGTTCGCTGACACTTTCTCCCCCGCTACCGCCAGTGCCGCCGCGGATGGTCTGGTATTGGCGGGCCTGGTCAGTCGTAAGCACTGGTCCTCTTCCTACACCGCCGTCCTCGCCTCTGGGAAAACCAGGACGACCGTCTTCTCCTCTTTCTCCTATTGTATCGTGAGGTCAAAACGAAACATGTACAGGGGCTAGGGAGGGTTGGCCAAGTCTCATCAGACGTACCGTGAAGCACGCTCCCGGTCGTGGTCTGGTCGTCGGAGGTCTGGTTTGGCTGGACAGACATTCGTTGTGGATACGAGTCGCTGCTTGACTCTGTCAATGGTCACCTAGAATTTGACAAATATATACGTGGGCGCCTATGAGCACGAGATAAGTAACCCACACTTCATAACGGTGTCCAATCCGAGTACAGTGGCGTCAGTCAAGTACGGACACAAATAGGTCGAACCGCAGATAGGCGCCGCGGTTGCGATCGCCATGGCATTTCATTTCAAATAATGTGGCACCTCCGTTGCATGCAGAGTCAACGTTCAACGCTCATGAAGCGAATATTCCCGCTCGACGCGCCGCTGAGCCTGAACACCCCGATACCGGCTCGGCGTTCGTTCTGGCGTGATGGCGATGGGCGGCGACGCGGGCGGCGAGCTGAGCATGGAGACACCGAGCCCGCTGGCGGAGACGTGCCTGCGCTTCGAGGAGGATCGCGCGGGCGAGCCGGCGCAGCCTCACGTGATCACATCACCACCCCGCAACAGACAGCGGCGGAACGAAACAAAACGAATTTCCTTGTCTGTCTCTCTTCTGTTTTCATTCTCGATTCTAGAGTACTAGTAGACTACCGCCCCACTCCACCTATATTCCTGAACTGGAATTGCTTTGTCTGAATGAAATGAGTTGCTGAACTTGTTTTGTTTTATTGCCATGTCTGACTCCTCCAGGAAGAGGTCGAAGTGGGATCAAGATGACGAGCCCGCAGTCCCACCTCCCCCGCCCAAGCGTCGTGCTAAGCACAAAACCATACCGGAACCAGCCGACACGACTCCAGCCGAACCTTCCGTACCTCGACAACACCTGTCCCATAGTCGATATGTCCCGCCGCGTACTCATCACCCATCTATAACGCCTTCGCGATCTGTATATTGCTACGAACGCCTCAATCAGATTGAGGAGGGCTCTTATGGCGTTGTTTTCCGCGCACGCGACAAGCAAACCGGCGATATCGTGGCACTGAAGAAGTTGAAATTGGATGAAGAGAAAAACGGGTTCCCCATCACAGCGCTGCGAGAAATCAACGCCCTCATGTCATGTAGACACGAGAATGTGGTGAGCATCCGGGAGGTCGTGGTGGGCGATACCTTGACGCAGTAAGTAGGTTCGTTTGTAGATTTTCCATCGGCCAACTAACCACTTTCAAGAGTCTTTGTCGTTATGGATTTTATTGAGCACGACCTCAAATCGCTCCTCACGCTGATGCCGTCCCCATTCCTGCAATCCGAAATAAAGACCTTGATGTTGCAGCTCTTGTCTGCAGTTGGTCATTGTCATTCCAACTGGATCCTGCACCGCGATTTGAAGACAAGCAACTTGTTGATGAACAACCGCGGCACTATCAAAGTGGCCGACTTTGGCTTGGCAAGACGATATGGGGATCCTGTCGGAGTAGGAGGCATGACCCAGCTGGTAGTGACGCTCTGGTATCGGTATGTCAACCGCAAATCCTTCGAGTGGGTTCACGAGTAAGCGGCCCGAAGAGCCCCAGAAATCTTGCTCGGTGCAACTACATATTCCACTGCGGTGGATATGTGGTCCGTGGGCTGCATCTTCGCCGAGTTAATCCTGAAGGAGCCGCTCTTCCAAGCAAAGAGTGAGATGGAACTGTTATCCATGATTTTCAAGCTCCTCGGGCCGCCAACCTCCAACTCCTGGCCCGAGTATTCGAAATTACCTCTCGCCAAAACGCTCTCTCTTCCGTCACCTCAACCGCCTCAGTTCCGTCAGAATTTCCAGTATCTGACTGCTGCAGGTATCGACCTGCTCATGTCACTGTTAACGTACGATCCGGAACGTCGGATAACCGCAGAAGAGGCATTGCAGCACCCGTACTTTACGTGCGTCGCGTCGCTGCTCTATATATCCACTCGCGTCTGTGCTCATATCACTCAGTGAATCGCCTCTGCCCAAACATCCGGATCTATTTGGTTCCTTCCCCTCTGCGGCGGCTGGAGAAAAGTGAGTAGCGGATGTCCGCTTGTCAATTTTCGAACTTATCCTATGATCAGGAAACGGAAACTTTTCGAGAGCCCTTCAGCTCCGGCCAGGGCTGCAGATTATAAGCTATTGACGGAGTTCGATTTACCGTGAGTGCGTCATTCTTGTGTCCGGTTCCCCCTGAGCTGTTCACTAGCAATTCATGATCATGGTGCAAGCTGCTGATCGCGAACGTTAGCGCGCCTCGCAGCGATGAATGTATTCGTGCTCAGTTCCAGTCACGTTGATAGTAGTCTTGGTGTGGTAATACGGCTATTTTCATACATCGTCTAACTACAGGTCCATCCATCCTTGCTACATACTTTTGAAATCTATATTGCATGCTGCTTATGCATCTGTGAATAAGTCAGTCTTGCATGCCAAGACAGTGGGAAGGGATGCAAACAGTAAGAAGAACCCGTCAACAATTCGAAAGCATGCCGAGCTGATCCTCAGAGAACCGAACGCAGTCCTCGTGCCACGTGTCCCTGTGGGTCCGACTGAAGTTGCGAGCACATTTACGAACAGTCGTAGATATCGGAGCCTAACAAACAATCAGGAACGAAAGCGAGTCATGAGATGAACGTACAGGATCATATGTATGTTCCGCCAAGATGTTGGTAAGGAGGTCGGGCGTCCATTTCTCCACCGTATAGGGAACGCTGTCAACTAGAGCGCAAACTCCCAAGATTGCCGCATGCCGTTGCCTCACGCTTCTGGCATATCCTGGGTCTTGTCGGGGCGGGATATGACTTTTCTTTATCAGTTGCACGAATCGGTCCTGAAGTTGTCTCAGGTCGCTAGCAAGGACACTAGGAATGGTGACAGACCCGTAATTTGAGAATATGGCGTCGTGGAGATAGTCTCAATATCCCTGACAAAGTACTAAAAAATGTCAGTAACTCAGATGTAGCTCAAGGATAGAAGTCAAACGTTGCAGCCATCTCTCGAACGTCAACCACTTCATCGTCCAGACATTTGCACAAGACCTGCGCGAAGTCATTGTCGACCGGTGTAATCTGAAAAATACCTCGCCTACCTCCAGTATTTCCATCACTTGACCCTCGGAAATCAAAGGCAATTGCGGAAATAGAACACTGAGATTCCATTGTAGGTTAGCATAGGTTGTCGATAACAAGAGATTGGTGTACCCTTGAACCAGGGGCAGAGCTTTGATACGGACTCGCCATGACTGCGCCCATAGGTCAGTAGAGCGCATGAAGCAGGAGATCGGACGTACCGGCGAGTTTTGAATTGCGTCGAAGATAGCGTCGAAAATAGGGTTTATGAGCGATCTAGGCGGGCTGACACCGCACATCTGGACAAGAACATCATTGCCTGAAGATAATAAGGTGGGTTGGAATCAGAGACGAGACTGGTAAGAGGCAAACTTACCTCTTGTAGATAAATCTTC